>JADANN010000308.1:0-67992 GCA_018806985.1 Angiostrongylus vasorum
GAGAGTTGGAAAGTCACCAAGAGACGCCTGTCTCCAGAAACATTCGAGCTGATAGGCCAGCGTGGAATCGCACGAGCTGCATGTATCTGCCTGTACAGGCTGTAGATCGGATTTGGGTATGCAGAAAGGCTGTGAAAGAAGATCATAAAGAGAGAAGAGCAGCAGTTATGGTAGAACCAGCAGAGTTATGCTGACCAGAGCATTCAAAAAACACAACGAAGCTTCGCCAATTACAAAACTAAAATGATTTCACTACGACGCCCAGACAGAACAGTTACAGCACCCAAAAAGACAATGAAGAAAATCATTCACGAATACTACTCAGTTCTTTTCAACAATCATTCACGAATACTACTCAGTTCTCTTCAACAAGTATGTCCTTCCGCCCTCATATGGAATAAATGAGAATGGATTTGTCGTGGAACCTGTTCTCTCTTCCCGAAATTAGACACGCCACTTCTTCGGTGAAGAATCGAACAACACTAAATCCGGAAAGAATAAGACCTGAACAATTGAAGAACCATTCTTCATTCCTCATACACAAGCAGCATGGATCCTCACTCGTTACCTGTGTGAATGCAAAGTTGTTACTGAATGGAAGACCAGCAAAACTGTGCTATTGTTCGAGAAGGGTGACCGCCACAATATCGGCAACTATCTCCCAATCTGCTCGTTGTCTGTAGTCTACAAACTTTTCACTCGAGTCATCCTAAAGAGGATTAACAGAGCACTGGACGAAGGACAGCCATGTGAGCAAGCAGGGTTTCGAAGAGGATTTAGTATGATAGGCCACATCCACACGATAACAAGACTCATTGAAGCATCCTGAGAATGCAAAAGACCTCTCTGTCTCATTTCCGTCGATTTAAATGAAAGCTTCTGACTCATTCTTTATATTTCTGTTTAGCAAATACGAGTTGTCATTTTATTTCTTTATTTACGCATTTGCTGACTTTTCGGCAGATATCGCCTTCCTCAGAGCCCTGCAAAGGTCAATGAGCGTGGCAGCTTCCGTACCATCTGTAGATTAGCACAGGCATTGCTTTAAAAGTGCCAACAACTGATGAATCGAGAAGCCATACATGTTCATCGCTCCTTCCTGTTGTACAAGTAGCTCGCGGATGGCTTGCATATCAGAGTCATTCGAGATGCTTGAATAAATTGCGGCAACGGTCAACAGCAGAGAAAATTTTCAAATGTTCCGAGTTGTATAACGAACAGTCGGGGTATATTAACTTGACTCAAGGGAAAGCGAACGGAAACTGGTTTCCATTTCTGCACGTCAAATTAACTTATCAGAAAACGGCTAGATTATGAAGTGGTACCGAAACCCAAGTAGTAAAACCATCTTGATTCATTACCTCTCCTCTCACCCCTCTCACAGGAAAAGGGGGCTTGTGAGAAACATGTCTCGAACAGCCAACAGCGTGTGCACAAGAAGAGAGCAGAGAGAGGAGTCCCGAAAATTGGCGAGGCAAATAACCATTTCTAATGGCTACGAAACTACAGCTCGGGATAGATGTAGAGGAAGCCCCAGGCACCCAACGGTAACTCTAACGAGAACAGGCTCTCGTTTATCATGCCTTTCGTTTCAAATGAAGTAGGTGCAGCTATAAAAAGCTACATAAGAAGAGCCGGTCTAGAGAATTTGGTAGGAATAATCGAAATATCACCGAGTAATCTAAGACGCCGGCTAGTTCGTAACCGCCTATGTGACCGTCTATGTGCAGCGCAAAATTGCACAATTTGCCCCCTGTGGTAAAGACGGTGACTGCATGAGTTCAGATACAGTTTATCTGATCTCTTGTAAAGCGTACGAGCGACGAATACGTTGGCGAAACGGGTAGACCACTCTGCGTTCGTATAAAAAGAACACCTAGTCGGCATACGTAAACCAAATACTCCACTAGGCACGCATAGGACGCAGAGACATAACGGAGAAGATTTTGAAGTACGGGTTACGATCCTAGCGCAGGAATCGAGAACACAAGCGCGCAAAATTCTTGAGGCATTCTGGATCAATTCCAAGAATCCGAAAATGAACCGCAGGGAGGAATGCCTCATTATCACGCGTGATATTGGGCAGTATATAAGCCTGTTATTCTGATGAGATGGGTACATTACGATTCCATGTGAACTCTGTGCGGTTGGTCTCCACGTGAAGACTCCTAGAAAGCGGTGAGTGTGCAAAGACTCTGTGTTCAATGTGATTGAAATTTTGGTTCAACATTTTCTCTGTTTGGTTGTGGAGGCGTTGATCGTGTAGATTGCAGTCAACTTGATCTTTCCAGGCTCTGAGGAAGGCGAAATCCGCCGAAACGTCAGCTTGTACGTAAATAAAGAAATAAAATAACACGTCGTGTTTGCTAAACAGAAATATAAAGAATTATTCAATCAACGCCGAGGTTAACACAAAGTCGGTTGTGGGAGTTACTGCTTTTGACTCAGTTGAGATAGAACCAATCATGGAAACCCTGAACAGTCAGGGAGTCCCTGCTGAGTATATAAAGATTCCTGCGACCATTTTAAAAACCAAGATAGCACGCTTATACAACGCTATTAACATCGACGTCAAAAGAGGGGTTTGACAACGCTATACCTTCTCCCAAAACTGCCACCGTTGAGGACGTTGTGCGAACAGCGAGTGATATGCGGTAACATGGGAATGAAAATCAATTGTCCCCAATTATAAAATCTTCGCTTTGCTAATGATATTGTTCCTATAACATCAAGTATTATCCAGAAAAGCTCCAGAGCAGAGCAGAAGGAAACGAGCGGCTTGGGAAGCTTTCAAAAGCATCGAGGGATGTAGTGAACTGAACAAGGAACACCCGACTCCGTGCCCACCTTTTCGACTCAACGGTACTTCCTTCCCTAACGTATGCGTCAGAAATCTGGTCGCTGCGTAAGCAGGGATGAAAAATCACTTAGCTTCTTCGAAAGTAGAAATAATGATCCTAGGAGTAACTCGTATCACACAATTAAGCGAAAGGATCCGAAGCTCTGACCTGCGCCAACGATCAAAAATCAAAGATGTCGTTCTAAACTCCAAACAGTCGAATATAAGGTGGGTAGGACACGTAATACGTATGAACGATAAATGATGGATAAAAACCGTTAGTGACTATATTCCTCGGGATGTCAAACGCACTGCAGGAAGACCACCGACGTGATGGTCAGAATTCTTCACAAACCCGCTGTTGTGGCGTTGAGCCGACTTTACATGAATACCATGTCGTTGGGAATATTAGTCCTTTTATCTGCCACGCGGATCTTTTTGTGTGTAAGTGGCTGGGTCGAACGCCATGGGACACTGGGTTGTAACTTTATGATTATAGTAGCAATAACAAAAATAACAGTAGAGGGAAGTAAATGGACGACATGAACGAACTGGATGAACACTGGACGAACACTCCGAACACTCAACGAACACATTCCGAAATCTAACTGATGGGCTGCTTATATTTTTTTTCGTAATGGGTCGAGCTTTTCCAGAGGGAACTAGAGACAGCGCCTAAAGAGATGTTCTAGAAGATCCTGAACTAGTACCATCTGAAAGAGATACATCAACAGAAAGTTCGTGAAGACCATATAACAGTTCTTGCAGGGAATTACATGTGAAAGGGAGCAACTGCATGTTCGGACACTTCTTTGTGACGGCAGATGCTGGAAAGTACATTCAGCTGACTGCTGCTGATTCAGTGCCCGAACTGTCGCACAAAGAAGAGCAGTTTATTTAAAGAAGTTACAGAATCCTTTTCCAGCCGCTTGCGAGGCAACTGCATGAGATAGTTGCTAACAGACAATTTCAGAGAAGATGCGAAGATAGATTTAGGATAGTTACAGGTGAACAGGAAGCATACGCTAATATAGAAAATAGGAACTATTTGGGGAAATAGTTCCTGTACTTCCCGCCGCGATTTGAAATTACAACACAATGTATGTGATTAGGCTTAACAACTGTATTTTAATGCACATAACAAAGAGTGAAATGAGTGTTTATGTATGCAACAGAAGACGTGAAGGAGAGATGAACATAAATGATTCTATGAGAAAGAGTAAAGATGCCTGTTATGAGGTAAAAAATATACGCAGGAAGGGAAGCATGTAGAAACGCCAGCTTATGAAAGCGGTCTTCTGCTGCCGGTTGTGCAGCTCCATCTGCTGTAAAAATGGAGGTCCTCTGCTTTGGAATGCTTCTTGAGGTGGTGACACACGATACAGCATTGTGTGAGTGTCGGACACTGGTACATCCGTTCGCCTTATTTATGTTGATGTTCTTTTCCTGTAGAAGTCTTGTGTGGCGCAAAGACGGCACTGTTGTAGAATAATAGTAGAATAGAATACCATGCACGCAGTAGGATATAGTGGATCTGATTAGTTAGTGTAGTATAGAAATAATGTGAACAGCTGTTTCGGGGTAGTATGTGCTTTGAGTGTTGGAATACTGTGTTTGAGTATAGCATTCCGGATTGAAAATTAGCATTGAATATAAGACAGTTCAGATGACCACGAAACGATTATGGTGGACTAGTGGTTGCAATCATGTCGAGATTGATTGATTGTCAATTATTTTCCATTAAATGTGATGTTCGCAAAGTATTATTTGTGGAAGAATATTTATAATTTCACTTGGTTGTGGTGTTGCCAAGATCTTGCACTATTTATCCACACATACTTCATAAGCGACGTGATCAGGTGAAAAGGGGTGGGACTCATCCGCTGATGCATTTACACGTGGAAAGTTCGGAGGTTGGTGCGAATTCTTATCGCGAATGTTCCTCCAATCAGTGTACAGCGTTAAGCTCCAATTGCGTTGCGTCCCAAAATATTACCATGCATATAGCTATGATTAAATGTATAAGGGAAAAGCCGCTTCTAAGAGGTTTTTTTTTGACATACAGAGGCCTTCAGTGTTAGGAGTTCTCGGTATCAGCTTATTGATGGGAATTTTCATTATGCTGATGAAACACAGCTGGATTGTCAATATCTTCAAGTACCTTTGCTTGTGATACTTGTGTTGGACTGCGGACGTCCTTTGGTTGCTTGTCCGCATTTGTTTTCTGTGGAGGAGATGCCTCATTTTCGTCTGTCCATTCATTATGTTCGATGAGAGCAATATTGACTTTCCCACGTAATGATCTATATTCATCCCATTTTGCTAATTCACCTTCCTACTGATGTATCACGGATCTCCTTCATACAACGGATCTCCCTCGTATGAGAGGTTCCGAACCCGTTAGTCGCGAGGCTACGCGGCGCGTTCTCAGCTAGCGGATAGGGGGGTTAATCGCAGACCAAAAGGGATCATTGCTTCTCTGAGACGCAGGTGGATCCAAGGTATGGGTTCTACCTTTCCGCCTCGCCAATTTGGCAGATACTCTCGGTATATGCGAGGGGTATTCATGCCCGCGTCTGTAGGTGGGTTCAGGGTTATGCGGATTGCACTCTACGGATCAATTCGGCCAAAAGCCTGCAACTAAGTAACAGGGGAATATGTGGGAGGCGGAAAGGAGTCCCTCCCAAGAAAATAAGCTCCATGTCCACTCTGGAAGAGACTGGCAAGCTACCCCTGAGTACACGCAGCTCCCCACGTTCAGCGCCCAGCAAGCTATACGTGGGCGCCAAAAAAAAGCTAAAACAGTGAGAAAAAACGGGCCTCATTCCCCGACAGCAAAAGAGCCCCCGATTCGGAAGCATTGGTAAGAACGAGTACGGAGAGGCTGCTAAAATCTCAGAACCATTCTAAGCTGCCTAAATGGCAAAGAAATAAGAAATATCTGTAGCTAAAATGCACGCGCACTTGCATCCGAGTACTCGATAGAAGGGTTGATCATGCAAACAAGAAGGACAAGGTACGACGTCATCGGCCTGGCCGAGACGAGACGAAGCAATGCATTCAAAGCCGTCTATGACACCAGAGAAGAACTGTTCCTCTGAAAATGCGACAGCAGAGGGAACGGCAGCGTCGGCGTTCTCGACAACACGAGTTTCTCCATGAACACTGATTCATTCGAACAAATAACACCCCGAATCGGACGTTTACGATTAAAAAGATGTGGGCCAATACCGATTTTGACAATCTTCGTCGTATACACGCGCACATCAAACTATGACGAAGAAGAAGTCGAGGCGTTCTATATGGACATGGAGAGGTTCTACAGAGAAAACCATACATTCTTCAAGGTCGTCATTGGAGATTTTAACATTAAGAATGGATCGAGAAGAACGTCTGAAGAACGTCACATTGGAACCCACGGATTAGAATGGAACGAACAGAGTGAGTGGCTCTCTGAGTTAATCATGACGACGAGGACCATCTGTGGCAACTCGCAATTCCAGAAACCCCACCCTCAACGCTGGACGTGGGAGTCTCCCAATGGGGAACACCACAACGAAATAGACCACATCATGATAAATCGAAGGTTGTGCCTAACCGATCTCGGTGTTGTGCCAAAATTCCACACAGGATAAGACCACCACCTCCTTCGTGCAAGATTCCATTTCTCGCAGAAAGGAGAACAAGCCGCTAAATTCAAAAAAACGAAGTCACAGAACCACCATAATCTGGGACTTATTCCATTCATTTGTCGTCTGTTGGGAAGATACCGTTGTCGATAACATCGATGAGGAATACGATCGGCTCATTCAATATCTTCACGTTAGCGCTATGAAAGCTGAGAGTGCGAAAGGCAGCGGTAGACGTCAGTCAACAGAAACACTCGAGCTAATACGCCAGCGTGGAATCGCACGCGCAGCAGGCAACCGCGAACTAACGTCCGAACTTGCTAAACAATGAAAACAAGCGATAAAAGAAGATCTTAAAGAGAAAAGAGTAGCATTTATGGTCGAAGCTACAGAGGCCGAAGAAAGCATTCGCAAAGCCCACCAAATCTTCCCCAATTACACGACCAAGATGAATGCACTCCGACGCACAGACGGAATAGTTACAGCGTCTAGAAAGGCAATGGCGAAAATCATTCACGAAGACTACTCAGATCTCTTCGATAGCCACGTCTGCCTTCCGTCATATGAAATAAAGGAAGATGGATATGCTGAACCACTGGTTCTCCTTTCCGAAATCCGACGTGCCATTTCTTCGGGGAAAAACTCGAACATCTCCAGGTGTGGACAGGGATAAAATCCGTGCGCCTGAGAAACCTTCCTCCTACCCTCGTAAACACACCGGCTCGTCTCTTCAAACGTTACCTGTCCGAATGCAAGGTCTTTACTCAGTGGAAGACCATCAAGACCGCTCTAATGTTCAAGAACTGTGATCTTCACGATATCGACAACGATCGCGCAATATGCTTGCTGTCTGTTGTCTACAAACTGTTCACTAGAGTCATCCTAAACAGGAGTTACAGAACACTGCACTGACGAAGGCAACTTTAGTGCGATGGATCACATCCACACGATAGCAAGACTAATTGAAGTATCGCGAGAGTACAAAAGACACGCTGCCAACTTTCATGAATTTAAAGAAGGCGTTTGACACAACTGAGGCAGAAGTAATCACGGAAACCTTTGATAGTCAGGGAGTCCCTACTCAGTAGACAAATATTCTTCGTGAGGTGTACAAAAATTTCACGACCAAGGTATCACCATTTTACAAGGTTATTAACAATCCCTACTCAGTATATAAGTAAGCTTTATAAAAATTTCGCAACTAAGATATCACCATTCTGCAACGATATTAACATTGACGTGAAAAGAGGGGTTAGGCAAGACGATACCATCTCGCCAAAATTACTTGCCGCCACCCTCGAGAACGTCATGCGAACACTAGAGCTGGATAATTTAGGAGTGAAAATCGATGATCGACAATTACACCATATTCACTTTGCTGATGACATCGTCCTTATAACACCAAACATTAGCCAAACGGAACGAATGCTTGCCGACTTTGATAAAGCTTGTTTAAAGATTGGTCTGCGACTGAATCTCGCAAAAACGATGTTCATGAGGAACGCATTGGTTTCTTTTGTCCCATTCATGCTCAACGGAGCGAATATCTCCGAATGCACCAGTTACCTCTATCCAGGTCGAGAAATCAACATGATGAACGACTTATCTCCAGAGTTGAGCAGAAGGAAACAAGCCATTTTCGGAGCATTTAGGAGCATCGAGGATGTAGAGAACAGAACAAAGAACACCCCGAGTCCGCGCCCACCTTTTCGAATTAACGGTACTTCCTGCGTTAACGCATGCGTCAGAAACCTGGTCGCTGCGTAAACGTGATGAGATATCACTTAGCGTTGTTGAACGCGCAGTCGAAAGGACGATGCCAGAGGTACAACCACAAGAATGCTGAGATATTTGCAAAACTCGGACCGCAGGTGTTTGCGGTGGGGAACGAACGCGCTATTGTCCTTTCCGGGGAGTAGCGCGCTCACCACCACACCATGCGGGTCCTTCGTTTCGCCTGTCTCTCAGCTAGTTCTATTGATCTTTTGCCGTCAGCAATCACCCGTCACCGGGACTGATCTGGGGGAGCCCATATCGGCATTAAACCCAGTTAAGCTGAGGCTGTAGTTGAATTCACAATATTTAGCTTTTTATTTTCTGCCTTTTATACTTTTTATGGCAGGTTATTGCTATGCGAAATACAACCACAAGAATGCTGAGATATTTGCAAAACTCCGGACCGCAGGTGTTTGCGGTGGGGAACGAACGCGCTATTGTCCTTTCCGGGGAGTAGCGCGCTCACCACCACACCATGCGGGTCCTTCGTTTCGCCTGTCTCTCAGCTAGTTCTATTGATCTTTTGCCGTCAGCAATCACCCGTCACCGGGACTGATCTGGGGAGCCCATATCGGCATTAAACCCAGTTAAGCTGAGGCTGTAGTTGAATTCACAATATTTAGCTTTTTATTTTCTGCCTTTTATACTTTTTATGGCAGGTTATTGCTATGCGAAATACAACCACAAGAATGCTGAGATATTTGCAAAACTCCGGACCGCAGGTGTTTGCGGTGGGGAACGAACGCGCTATTGTCCTTTCCGGGGAGTAGCGCGCTCACCACCACACCATGCGGGTCCTTCGTTTCGCCTGTCTCTCAGCTAGTTCTATTGATCTTTTGCCGTCAGCAATCACCCGTCACCGGGACTGATCTGGGGAGCCCATATCGGCATTAAACCCAGTTAAGCTGAGGCTGTAGTTGAATTCACAATATTTAGCTTTTTATTTTCTGCCTTTTATACTTTTTATGGCAGGGTTATTGCTATGCGAAATACAACCACAAGAATGCTGAGATATTTGCAAAACTCCGGACCGCAGGTGTTTGCGGTGGGGAACGAACGCGCTATTGTCCTTTCCGGGGGAGTAGCGCGCTCACCACCACACCATGCGGGTCCTTCGTTTCGCCTGTCTCTCAGCTAGTTCTATTGATCTTTTGCCGTCAGCAATCACCCGTCACCGGGACTGATCTGGGGAGCCCATATCGGCATTAAACCCAGTTAAGCTGAGGCTGTAGTTGAATTCACAATATTTAGCTTTTTTTATTTTCTGCCTTTTATACTTTTTTATGGCAGGTTATTGCTATGCGAAATACAACCACAAGAATGCTGAGATATTTGCAAAACTCCGGACCGCAGGTGTTTGCGGTGGGGAACGAACGCGCTATTGTCCTTTCCGGGGAGTAGCGCGCTCACCACCACACCATGCGGGTCCTTCGTTTCGCCTGTCTCTCAGCTAGTTCTATTGATCTTTTGCCGTCAGCAATCACCCGTCAGCGGGACTGATCTGGGGGAGCTTCCAAATCGGCAACGAACCCAGTTAAGCTGAGGCTGCAGTTAGAATCTCAGATTTGTGACATTCTTATTTACTGCCCTACTCTTTTTATGCGACAGGTTATGCGTTGCGAAATACAACTACTAGATGATGCTGAGATATTTGCAAAAGCTGGTCAGCAGGTGTTTCATGTGGGAACGAACGCGTATTGCCTGTCCGATGAGTAGCGCGCTCCCACCCATACACCACTTGCAGGGTCCTATCGTTTTGCCAGCATCATCTCAGCATAGTTCTAGTTGATATTTCGTCACGCAGTACTCCTCGCCACTAAAAAAGATGCTAGGCAGATCAAATAAGTAATGCTCAGATATTGACGAGATTTCTAACTGCAGCTCTGCGAGCTTAACGTGGGTGTCGTTGCCGATATCGGCGCCCCCCAGCATCAATTCCCGGTGACGGGTGATTGCTGACGGCAAAAGATCAATAAGAACTAGCTGAGAGACAGGCGAAACGAAGGACCCGCATGGTGTGGTGGTGAGCGCGCTACTCCCCGGAAAGGACAATAGCGCGTTCGTTCCCCACCGCAAACACCTGCGGTCCGGAGTTTTGCAAATATCTCAGCATTCTTGTGGTTGTATTTCGCATAGCAATAACCTGCCATAAAAAAGTATAAAAGGCAGAAAATAAAAAGCTAAATATTGTGAATTCAACTACAGCCTCAGCTTAACTGGGTTTAATGCCGATATGGGCTCCCCAGATCAGTCCCGGTGACGGGTGATTGCTGACGGCAAAAGATCAATAGAACTAGCTGAGAGACAGGCGAAACGAAGGACCCGCATGGTGTGGTGGTGAGCGCGCTACTCCCCGGAAAGGACAATAGCGCGTTCGTTCCCCACCGCAAACACCTGCGGTCCGGAGTTTTGCAAATATCTCAGCATTCTTGTGGTTGTATTTCGCATAGCAATAACCTGCCATAAAAAAGTATAAAAGGCAGAAAATAAAAAGCTAAATATTGTGAATTCAACTACAGCCTCAGCTTAACTGGGTTTAATGCCGATATGGGCTCCCCAGATCAGTCCCGGTGACGGGTGATTGCTGACGGCAAAAGATCAATAGAACTAGCTGAGAGACAGGCGAAACGAAGGACCCGCATGGTGTGGTGGTGAGCGCGCTACTCCCCGGAAAGGACAATAGCGCGTTCGTTCCCCACCGCAAACACCTGCGGTCCGGAGTTTTGCAAATATCTCAGCATTCTTGTGGTTGTATTTCGCATAGCAATAACCTGCCATAAAAAGTATAAAAGGCAGAAAATAAAAAGCTAAATATTGTGAATTCAACTACAGCCTCAGCTTAACTGGGTTTAATGCCGATATGGGCTCCCCAGATCAGTCCCGGTGACGGGTGATTGCTGACGGCAAAAGATCAATAGAACTAGCTGAGAGACAGGCGAAACGAAGGACCCGCATGGTGTGGTGGTGAGCGCGCTACTCCCCGGAAAGGACAATAGCGCGTTCGTTCCCCACCGCAAACACCTGCGGTCCGGAGTTTTGCAAATATCTCAGCATTCTTGTGGTTGTATTTCGCATAGCAATAACCTGCCATAAAAAAGTATAAAAGGCAGAAAATAAAAAAGCTAAATATTGTGAATTCAACTACAGCCTCAGCTTAACTGGGTTTAATGCCGATATGGGCTCCCCAGATCAGTCCCGGTGACGGGTGATTGCTGACGGCAAAAGATCAATAGAACTAGCTGAGAGACAGGCGAAACGAAGGACCCGCATGGTGTGGTGGTGAGCGCGCTACTCCCCGGAAAGGACAATAGCGCGTTCGTTCCCCACCGCAAACACCTGCGGTCCGGAGTTTTGCAAATATCTCAGCATTCTTGTGGTTGTATTTCGCATAGCAATAACCTGCCATAAAAAGTATAAAAGGCAGAAAATAAAAAGCTAAATATTGTGAATTCAACTACAGCCTCAGCTTAACTGGGTTTAATGCCGATATGGGCTCCCCAGATCAGTCCCGGTGACGGGTGATTGCTGACGGCAAAAGATCAATAGAACTAGCTGAGAGACAGGCGAAACGAAGGACCCGCATGGTGTGGTGGTGAGCGCGCTACTCCCCGGAAAGGACAATAGCGCGTTCGTTCCCCACCGCAAACACCTGCGGTCCGGAGTTTTGCAAATATCTCAGCATTCTTGTGGTTGTATTTCGCATAGCAATAACCTGCCATAAAAAGTATAAAAAGGCAGAAAATAAAAAGCTAAATATTGTGAATTCAACTACAGCCTCAGCTTAACTGGGTTTAATGCCGATATGGGCTCCCCAGATCAGTCCCGGTGACGGGTGATTGCTGACGGCAAAAGATCAATAGAACTAGCTGAGAGACAGGCGAAACGAAGGACCCGCATGGTGTGGTGGTGAGCGCGCTACTCCCCGGAAAGGACAATAGCGCGTTCGTTCCCCACCGCAAACACCTGCGGTCCGGAGTTTTGCAAATATCTCAGCATTCTTGTGGTTGTATTTCGCATAGCAATAACCTGCCATAAAAAGTATAAAAGGCAGAAAATAAAAAAGCTAAATATTGTGAATTCAACTACAGCCTCAGCTTAACTGGGTTTAATGCCGATATGGGCTCCCCAGATCAGTCCCGGTGACGGGTGATTGCTGACGGCAAAAGATCAATAGAACTAGCTGAGAGACAGGCGAAACGAAGGACCCGCATGGTGTGGTGGTGAGCGCGCTACTCCCCGGAAAGGACAATAGCGCGTTCGTTCCCCACCGCAAACACCTGCGGTCCGGAGTTTTGCAAATATCTCAGCATTCTTGTGGTTGTATTTCGCATAGCAATAACCTGCCATAAAAAGTATAAAAGGCAGAAAATAAAAAAGCTAAATATTGTGAATTCAACTACAGCCTCAGCTTAACTGGGTTTAATGCCGATATGGGCTCCCCAGATCAGTCCCGGTGACGGGTGATTGCTGACGGCAAAAGATCAATAGAACTAGCTGAGAGACAGGCGAAACGAAGGACCCGCATGGTGTGGTGGTGAGCGCGCTACTCCCCGGAAAGGACAATAGCGCGTTCGTTCCCCACCGCAAACACCTGCGGTCCGGAGTTTTGCAAATATCTCAGCATTCTTGTGGTTGTATTTCGCATAGCAATAACCTGCCATAAAAAGTATAAAAGGCAGAAAATAAAAAAGCTAAATATTGTGAATTCAACTACAGCCTCAGCTTAACTGGGTTTAATGCCGATATGGGCTCCCCAGATCAGTCCCGGTGACGGGTGATTGCTGACGGCAAAAGATCAATAGAACTAGCTGAGAGACAGGCGAAACGAAGGACCCGCATGGTGTGGTGGTGAGCGCGCTACTCCCCGGAAAGGACAATAGCGCGTTCGTTCCCCACCGCAAACACCTGCGGTCCGGAGTTTTGCAAATATCTCAGCATTCTTGTGGTTGTATTTCGCATAGCAATAACCTGCCATAAAAAGTATAAAAGGCAGAAAATAAAAAAGCTAAATATTGTGAATTCAACTACAGCCTCAGCTTAACTGGGTTTAATGCCGATATGGGCTCCCCAGATCAGTCCCGGTGACGGGTGATTGCTGACGGCAAAAGATCAATAGAACTAGCTGAGAGACAGGCGAAACGAAGGACCCGCATGGTGTGGTGGTGAGCGCGCTACTCCCCGGAAAGGACAATAGCGCGTTCGTTTCCCCACCGCAAACACCTGCGGTCCGGAGTTTTGCAAATATCTCAGCATTCTTGTCGGTTGTATTTCGCATAGCAATAACCTGCCATAAAAGTATAAAAAGGCTGCCTTTTATACTTTTTATGGCAGGTTATTGCTATGCGAAATACAACCACAAGAATGCTGAGATATTTGCAAAACTCCGGACCGCAGGTGTTTGCGGTGGGGAACGAACGCGCTATTGTCCTTTCCGGGGAGTAGCGCGCTCACCACCACACCATGCGGGTCCTTCGTTTCGCCTGTCTCTCAGCTAGTTCTATTGATCTTTTGCCGTCAGCAATCACCCGTCACCGGGACTGATCTGGGGAGCCCATATCGGCATTAAACCCAGTTAAGCTGAGGCTGTAGTTGAATTCACAATATTTAGCTTTTTTATTTTCTGCCTTTTTATACTTTTTATGGCAGGTTATTGCTATGCGAAATACAACCACAAGAATGCTGAGATATTTGCAAAACTCCGGACCGCAGGTGTTTGCGGTGGGGAACGAACGCGCTATTGTCCTTTCCGGGGAGTAGCGCGCTCACCACCACACCATGCGGGTCCTTCGTTTCGCCTGTCTCTCAGCTAGTTCTATTGATCTTTTGCCGTCAGCAATCACCCGTCACCGGGACTGATCTGGGGAGCCCATATCGGCATTAAACCCAGTTAAGCTGAGGCTGTAGTTGAATTCACAATATTTAGCTTTTTTATTTTCTGCCTTTTATACTTTTTTTATGGCAGGTTATTGCTATGCGAAATACAACCACAAGAATGCTGAGATATTTGCAAAACTCCGGACCGCAGGTGTTTGCGGTGGGGAACGAACGCGCTATTGTCCTTTCCGGGGAGTAGCGCGCTCACCACCACACCATGCGGGTCCTTCGTTTCGCCTGTCTCTCAGCTAGTTCTATTGATCTTTTGCCGTCAGCAATCACCCGTCACCGGGACTGATCTGGGGAGCCCATATCGGCATTAAACCCAGTTAAGCTGAGGCTGTAGTTGAATTCACAATATTTAGCTTTTTATTTTCTGCCTTTTATACTTTTTTATGGCAGGTTATTGCTATGCGAAATACAACCACAAGAATGCTGAGATATTTGCAAAACTCCGGACCGCAGGTGTTTGCGGTGGGGAACGAACGCGCTATTGTCCTTTCCGGGGAGTAGCGCGCTCACCACCACACCATGCGGGTCCTTCGTTTCGCCTGTCTCTCAGCTAGTTCTATTGATCTTTTGCCGTCAGCAATCACCCGTCACCGGGACTGATCTGGGGAGCCCATATCGGCATTAAACCCAGTTAAGCTGAGGCTGTAGTTGAATTCACAATATTTAGCTTTTTATTTTCTGCCTTTTATACTTTTTTATGGCAGGTTATTGCTATGCGAAATACAACCACAAGAATGCTGAGATATTTGCAAAACTCCGGACCGCAGGTGTTTGCGGTGGGGAACGAACGCACTATTGTCCTTTCCGGGAGTAGCGCGCTCACAAACGGCAAAAGATCAATAGAACTAGCTGAGAGACAGGCGAAACGAAGGACCCGCATGGTGTGGTGGTGAGCGCGCTACTCCCCGGAAAGGACAATAGCGCGTTCGTTCCCCACCGCAAACACCTGCGGTCCGGAGTTTTGCAAATATCTCAGCATTCTTGTGGTTGTATTTCGCATAGCAATAACCTGCCATAAAAAAGTATAAAAGGCAGAAAATAAAAAGCTAAATATTGTGAATTCAACTACAGCCTCAGCTTAACTGGGTTTAATGCCGATATGGGCTCCCCAGATCAGTCCCGGTGACGGGTGATTGCTGACGGCAAAAGATCAATAGAACTAGCTGAGAGACAGGCGAAACGAAGGACCCGCATGGTGTGGTGGTGAGCGCGCTACTCCCCGGAAAGGACAATAGCGCGTTCGTTCCCCACCGCAAACACCTGCGGTCCGAGTTTTGCAAATATCTCAGCATTCTTGTGGTTGTATTTCGCATAGCAATAACCTGCCATAAAAAGTATAAAAGGCAGAAAAATAAAAAGCTAAATATTGTAATTCAATCTAAAAATTTGAATTTTTCCATCTTAAACAGACACCGTAGTGAGCATAGTTGAGCAACAACTATGAATGAGGGTTTAATCACCCAAGTTCGAGGACACGCTTCCCTCTGATCCACATCGTGCTGAAGACCTGGATACGCCCTTGCAAGGTTACGTCAAGACTCCTGGGAGGATAAAGTTGCACGACCAGCAATAGGCCAGCCTCAGTACCCCGCACACTGACTGCTCCCATCTATGACCTCAGGCGGTGAGACGACCGGTGAGAGGCCAGAAAATCTCGGGTTAGGCAGGGCGTCGTTGGAACTGGATCTGACGAACACACGCACGGCACACTATGGAGATTGTTTCTTACTATGCACGTATAATGCCAGAACACTCTCCACAGACGCCGATCTTCACGCCTTTCTTGTATTCGCAGATCGCATTAAATTTCACGTGATCGTATTACAAGAAACAAAAATCAAGAAGACCGACATACGCCAACTAAACAACGGGACCCTCGTGATCCAAGGGGAAAAGGTCCCGTCACGAAATGACGGCGGCGTCGGCTTTGTCGTCCACTCGTCCATTGCCCATGTCGTCGACTCACACGAGATCTTTTTCCCCTCGCGTAGCCGTCCTCCATCTTGAATTGTCGCATCATAAGAAGATCACTATAATCAACTGCTACTCACCGACCGACTCAGCTGATGAGTACGAATTAAAAGCGTTCTACTATCAGTTAGAGGAAGTCATCCGCAATGATAAAGCATATCGCAAAATTGTTGTCGGAGACTTCAACGCCAGAATAGGAAAGGCCAACGACAGCGAATACAGGATCGGAAATTTTGGATTAAGAAGAAACAAATGAGAATGGGAACCGTCTCGCAGGACTCCTCTCCGCAGCACGTCTCTTCCATGGAAACTCGTTTTTCCAGAAGAAAGAAAGCCGCCGCTGGACATGGGAGTCTCCCAACGGCATGACTCATGCGGAGATCGACCATATTCTGACAAACAGAAGATGGTGCCTACTTGACACATCGGTAGTCCCTGTCACTCTGTACTGGTTCCGATCACCGCCTTCTTCGCGCGAAGATTCGATTCAGCCATAAGTTGAAAAAGAACTCTCTTCATCGACCACGAGGGAAAAAGTCTAGCTGTATACGACGAGAATTTCTGAACGAAGCCCTATCCAAACATGACTGGCAGATTAAAGAAGACCCGACCGAAGACTACGAGTTGCTTGTCGAAGGACTGAAAAGCTGTGCCGAATTCGCCTCAGTTCCTCAAGCAAGAAGATCGGATCACATCTCCGTCACTAATAAGTAGTTGGTCATCCTGCCCAAGAAAGGGAAACGAAGGGATCTTCGTAACTATCGTCCCATATGCTTGTTCAGTGTACTCTACAAGCTCTTCACGAAGATTATCTCCTTGCACATATCAAGGACACTGGATGAGGGCGCAACCAGTCGAACAAGCAGGATTTTGGAAAGGATTTTTGCTGTATGGACGATATCCAAACCGTGTCCAGGGTCGTCGAAGTTTGTCGGGAATACCACCTATCTCTTGTCCCTAACCTCTGTCGACTATGAAAAAAGCGTTTTACAGTGTCGAAACGAATGCAATCTCTATCAGCGCTCGTCGACCAAGGAGTGGACCCGTCTACATAAGAACTCTGTGCGACTGTTATCGGAACTGTACTACGAAAATACAGCTTTTTCCATCGACCTCTTACCATACCCATAGGAAAAGGAGTTCGACAGAGCGACACAATATCGCCAAAGCAGTTCAGTGCCGCACTGCAGTGGATAATGAAGTCACTCGACTGGGATGAGAAAGGCATACGTATTGATGGAAAACTCCAATCAAACCTTCGTTTTACCGACGACATTGTCATCTTCTCAAGAAGTACTAGCGAAGCAGAGATGATGATCAACGAGCTCAACAAAGCGGGGGAAAAACATTGGACTTCGCATAAATCGAAAGAGGACCCAGTTCATGAAAAAAGCCATGGTGCGAAGGCGGAAAAATTGAATTGGATGGCTTTCTCATTGCAGAGACCACCTCGTACCTATACCTTGGGCGATCAATGAACATGGAAAAACAACATGAAGGAGGAAATAGATAGAAGAAGGAGAGCAGGTTGGGCCGCATTCAGGCCTCTCAAAGAAGCCACCGGCCAACTGAAGGACTCGAAAATCCGCGCTCATCTCTTCGATTCTACGGTCCTCCCCGCGCTCTGTTATGCTGCTGAGACATGGGTTGATACTTTAAGTACGTCAACTACGCCAAGAATGCTTCGCACTACTCACAGTGCGCTTGAGCGATGTCTTCTGAAATATAAGCGGCACTCTCAAATATCTAGCCGGAATGCGAAGCTCTGAGCTTCGAAATCTGTCAAATCTTCGAGATCCAGGAGATTATACGTCGATAGCGAAACATAGATGGGCCGGTCACATAATGAGAAGAACGGACGACAGATGGACGAAAAGAACAGTAGAGTGGACTCCAAGAGAATACAAACGTCGCCCAGGACGACCACCTACATGTTGGGCGGACGTGTTCGTAAACAAAATTAATCAGCTGTACCCGCAGCTGCAGTTGTTTTACAGATCACAGTACGACACTCGCAAGCGATACCATCCTCGAACAAGGCCACTACCATGGACTACGATTGCGAGAGAAAGGAACGAATGACAAATGTGCTGGGCTCCGCACAGCTCGTGAAGACGGACCGTCCAAGTATCCAAGTAAGTAGTGAGCAATGAAATAAAAATTGATAAGACCGCAGATGAAGGCGGCAGTTAAAACCGAAGGTACTACTAAAATAAAACATTTTTACTTGCTAAATGATCGCATCATCTTAGTTGTATTTCACATGATACCTTGCCTTTAAAAATTATAGTAGGCATCAAATAAAGAGGTTAAAACAATTTTATTTGCCAAATGATCGCACTTATCATCATGCCTCTATATTGTTACCATAACCATTGAAGAATCAGTACAATTCTCTAGGTTGTTCGGCTTAGACGGGGTGGTCATAGAACTTTCGGCAAAGGTTTCGACGTCTTCGTCTTTCTCACAGCCGATGATCTGAGTCGATGGTTCACAACTGTTTGTCTTCTCGACATGGCGTCTTCCTTGTAGTACTAAGTCGGATTTTCTTCAGTGAGCACTGATCGAGTGGCGCAGTTCCACTCGGCATCGCTTTTTGCACAGGATTGTTGCTGCTTATAACGACAGTGCTTCGATAACAATTTCTTCTTCAACGAGTAATCCATCGTCCAACAATCGGTATTATGTTAACTCCATTACATGCGTGCTGTTTGGTTGCATAGTAGTAAAAACATTCTAGTTCACTACCTCTCCTCTCATCCTTCACACATGAAAAAAGCACTTACCAAAAACATGTACCGTACGGCTAAAAATGTGTGCACAGGAGAAGAGGAAACGAAGGAATCGCAAAACCTGGCACGAAAAATAGCCATTTCCAATGGCTACGAAGTAGAAGCCACTCGGGTTGCACAGAAACGTAGGGTAGTTTCCCCAGAAATGTTTCAAAAGTAAGTAAGATCTCTTTTAAGCTACCCTTCATATCAAATGAAATAAGTTACGCCATTAAGAGATGCTTAGGAAAGAAAGTGGTCTTGAAAATTATATAACGATTATTACATCCCACCCAATACCCTACGCCGTCAGTTAGTCTGCAACCGTCTCTATGATCGTTTGTGGAGCTCAGAAAACTGTATGATCTGTCCCAACGGGAAAGACGGGGATTGCATGAGTTCAAGTGTAATATACTTTATCTCACGTAACGCATGCTGTGAGTAATATATTGGGAAAACGGGTAGACCACTTTGTGTTCGCATAAAAAGAACATCCAGATGGTAAAGTTAAAATTCGTTAAAACACTCCTCTAGGCACGCATAGTGCACAAAAGCACAATGGCGATGATTTTGAAGTGACTGTGCGGAAATCAGCGCAAGAATCTTAAAGATCAACGCGCAAAACTCTTGAGGTGTTCTGGACATATTTCAAAAAATCCAAAGACCAACCGGAAAGACGAATATATTTAGCTGGACCCTTGTTTTGCAATTATCTCAGCATCCATAATGCTGAGATATTTGGAAAACTCCGGACCGCAGGGGTCTACGGTAAGGAACGCTATTGTCCTTTCCGGGGAGTAACGCGTTCACCACCACACCATGCGGGTCCTTCTGTTTCGCCTGTGTCTCAGCTAGTTGAAAAATTTAGCAGCTTTTGTTATTATTACAATCATAGTTAGTGTATACTATATTAGTTAACAAAAGAACTAATAATCCGTTCTTTCACATCTATTTTCTGTAAGTTCTTTGCTTCCTTCTTCTCCAGTGTAAATTCGTAATCTTCTCATCAAAACGTCATCGGATTGCAACAGTTTCCAGCTTTTGGTGAGAAACGTTCCAAGCAAGAATTCCCATGCTAAAAATTGCATTTCTTAACGTCTGATGCTGTCATTGAACTGTCCCACCTAGTTCGGCTTTGAAGTCTCCGTTGTTGATGGAATGAATGGTCGACCGATAGGCAAAGCAAGAACATCTGCAGAGCTTAGCTGAAGGGCTGAAAGAAGAAAACAGCGAGAAATAAGATAAAGCCAAGAAACCACCAATATGAGAAAGGAAAGAGAAACCGTGTCAGAATTGACCATAGACAAAATAAGCATATTATGGCTCCAGGTTTTGCTTTATGTGAAAAATATCCTTCGACGATCTGTCGAAAAAATGCAAGATCGCGTTTCCTACCTACGAAGAATCAGCGAAAAAAAGAGACTCGATTCTGCTAGTTATAAACGCACCAATAGCGAAGGAAATGTCTGAGCACTTCCCATGCTAGTTGCTGTGTCAAGAACTCAGGCAGAGACGCTAGTATAATTAGTGATAGATGACCAAGGCCACCTGCGAGATGGAGCCGGCAGCAGTGAAGCTATTAGTTATCGTTAAAGAAAAATTTCGCAGCTTTCGTTACTATTACAATCATAGTTAGTGTATACTATATTAGTTAACAAAAGAACTAATAATCCGTTCTTTCACACCTATTTTCTGTAAGTTCTTTGCTTCCTTCTTCTCCAGTGTAAATTCGTAATCTTCTCATCAAAACGTCATCGGATTGCAACAGTTTCCAGCTTTTGGTGAGAAACGTTCCAAGCAAAAATTTCCATGCCAAAAATTGGATTTCTTAACGTCTGATGCTGTCATTGAACTCTCCCACCTAGTTCGGCTTTGAAATCTCCGTTGTTGATGGAATGAATGGTCGACCGATAGGCAAAGCAAGAACATCTGCAGAGCTTAGCTGAGGGGCTGAAAGAAGAAAACAGCGAGAAATAAGATAAAGCCAAGAAACCACCAATATGAGAAAGGAAAGGGAAACCGTGTCAGAATTGACCATAGACAAAATAAGCATATTATGGCTCCAGGTTTTGCTTTAAGTGAAAAAATATCCTTCACTTTGTTGGAATTGACAATGCACCGAGATGAGGAAGAAAATTGGACGCTGTGAAGAACGCGAATGAGGTGACGCTGGGCTGTGGCTTCCTTAGCTTGGCAAGCTTTCTTTAATCCTCTCAAGTTTCTGGCAAAGCTGGGTGTTTAAAAAAGCCTGTCAATTAGTCGCAATTTTCTCCCCGATTTGCAGATGCAATAAAATTTGTTCCTCTGCACCTTAGATGTTGAGGCCACATTACGTTTTTGTAACGGCCACAGAATCATCACTGTTTCACTGTTTTTTTAAGGATTTTTGGAAAATGACTACAGTTCGAGAAGTTGCATTCTTGTAGCAAGCGATCAATTCAATCGTGTGTTTTAGGTCTTAGTGATGTTTAAAACCTAAAACAGCGCACGAAGGAAAATATTGCTGTATTTTGTTAGAAAAAAGAACTGCTCAGAACTACATTCAATGGGATTCCAATATTGTCGTTAGTGAATAACAGTAGAACTCGTTCAACAGTTTATAACAATGCGTTTTATCACAGGAAGGGCTGACATCAGACTTCGGAGAACTGTGTTGTGGCGGCCACACGTCAAGGAACTCGAATGTGGTGATTGGAAACATTTCTTTCAGTAAGCGAGTCGAATTACTGTATTGCTCGAAGTTGCGTGTAAAGGTGAAGGAGTCACTCATTTCCAATATGTTGGCGATTTGCCGACTTTGTGAAAAACGAAAGCACTGTCGTCGCCATTGGCTCTTTAATGAGAATTTTAAGAATGCTGAATAGAGCTGACTGAATAAATAATTCAGTGTTGTGGCATTTCCTTTTCCGTTAAATGAATTTCTGAGCAACGAACAGTTCCTCCACAGCATTCTCCTTGCGCTTTCAATACGACACATCACGCAGTCGCAGAATCCTCTCCAACAGAGAAAAAAACCGCGGTTACTACCACTCCATGAGGTCATGCTAGTGCTTGAAATCTCTTTAGAAAAATTTCGGCACTCAAATGGTCACTTCAGCGAATTAGATAACGGGCACATTACCAGTTTAGTCCTTCTACCGACAATAAACTTCCCAGCACCCGTTCTTTGTACTCTTCCTGTTTGCTTAAGTATTCAGAACTAATTCATGTGTTGTTGCCTCTAGCGAAAGAGACATCATTGCATAAGGATTTTGTTACGGTGGCATTAACAGAGAGAATTTCGATCTAAATTTGTCAACATGAACTGGCCAAGAAATTTCGTATTCCAAGCAGGAAACTCTAGTACCTCCTGATGTTGTAAAGATTTCGAAAAGTGACTACTGGTTTTCGGTGCGAAAGGTCGACCACTGTGGATTATCGATGCAGATCGATCCGGCTCTGAAGAACGCGAAGACTTCGAAACGTTAGTTTTCGTCAACCACGTGTTTGCTTATAACCGAAGAAGGTAGTGACGAATTCGTTCCACAGGACTTCGTTCATAAAGGAACCTGGTATGGATGCCTTACTACGCTGTCCGTACCGAATCGCGTTTCGAATGCTGTTGCAAAGAAATTCTTCACTAAACCACTTAGGAAACAGCAAAATGCAGAAAGCGTACTGGTCTACATATGAAAATCATAGGATGTCTCATCGCTTTAAGGGAAATGTTTCATCAAAAGCTACGATAGGGTGCTGGTGCGATACAAAAACCCCTTTCTGTAGAAACTTTGCAATAAAACTGATAAAAGAAAGTTCGGAAATCATTCCGCTCATGATCTTTGATGAAGTAGCTTTCAAAGACGGTAAAATATTTGTTACTTATTCTTGCGCTGAGGTTATGTCTCTTTGATGTTTGCTAAAATTAAGGCGTGGGAACAAGCAGCTACGAAGTGAACCCGTAAAATAGTATTCTGTCAGAACGATGTGCAAATTTTTTTCGCATGAAAGAACGTCTAAAGGCATCCACATCAGGTTCTTCAGTGGTGAGGTTCTGGCAAACTTACTGCTTACTTTTTTCAAATCTCCGACCTTCAGGAAGTGCTAATAGTATTCTACTAGGTGTAAATAGGGACTTTTCTCTGCTATTTCATGTCGACCATTTTTGATTGGGATTTTCCTGATTAAACCGTCCGTGATAAAAGTCTTATGCACAGCCGTGGTCTTTCGGAAAAGGAACGCTGAATGGAAAAAATTGTTAACTATTTCAAAAGCTGCGCAAAGCAGGACGAGTGCAGAAGACGGCGTGGTGTCTCTTATTCTGAAACGAAACAAAGTCGCCATCTTCGCTGTTTTTCGTTCCATTGAGATGACCGTTTGAAGGCTTAAATATCTCTCAAGAGATTTCCAGCACTCCCACTGACGCTCAGCTGAAAAATGTGGTAAATGTGATGTTTCTTCTTGACTGGCTTAGATTCTCTGAAGGTACAGTGTCATGTTGAAAGCGGAGGTAGAATATTGTAGGGAAACTGTTCGTTTCTCAGCGACGACACGGAACTGCTTATTCAGTTCCGCTCACCGTTCGTAATATTCTCGCAAAAATGTTGATTGCCCTGATGGTGACGGTGCTTTCGATTTGTCATCGGCAAAGCACAAAACACAGAATTTATTATATTCGCAAAGTCGGAGACACGTTTTAACATTGGTATTGAGTGGAATCTTCGGCTTTACCCGCTGCGTCGATTAGCGCACAAATGCGACTCATTTTCTTTACGAAATGTTTTCCGTTACTATCATCGAAATCCCGCATAAGCTGCTGAGGCGAAAAACATTTTCTCGAAAACCGACTCTAAGCCAACGTATGATACGCAGTGGCAGTGATGCCGACTACCAAGACCACTTTGCTTTTTCGATCCCACCCCTGTCTCACCAAGCCTTTCATCTTTCTGTGTTCGGAGAATTCGTACCGGTTTGTCCGGGGAAAAATCACTCTTTGTAGTCGAAGTGGGAACGCTCTTTCCAGACTATCTCAGGACTTCGAGGTGAATCCACTTGACCACCATTTGCTTCAGGAATTGATGATGGAGGGAATATGCTCAAGCTGTTTCCGAAGCCATCCGTAGAGGTCGGAAGACCTAAATGGATGGTAGATTCGAAGAAGCGAAAATGTGAGATGCACAGGGATCAGCACTGCAGATGTGGAAGACGTGTCGTACGATAAGAAGAAAAAGATTTCCACTTGCTGGACGCGCAGTCACCACAAAACAGACCATCAAAACACAATATCAATCCTGCGCGTGCAGCATTTTTGCGGAACCGTAGAATGAGCTGTCATCCATTAACAAAGTTTTGGGAATCGCATTGAATGCAGTACTGCGCAGTTCTTTTTCTAGTGAGATCTGGCAATATTTCCTTTGAAGTGCCGTTTTAGGTCAAATTTCTGAAGTAACGCAAAACCATAAAATACGGAATAAACCAAATAGGTTGACTGCTATAAGAAAGTAATCTTACGAATTCTTCAGGTGATGCCTTTTCCATCTTCTGCAGAGATGAGATCAATCAGTCATGATTCTGCAGCCTTTACAAAAATGCAGTGTAGCTTCACCGTGTAAAGTGCGCAGTAACAAATTTTATTTTGTCTTTAGATCGCGGAGAACTGAGAGAAAATGGCCGCATTCTATAAACATCCAGCTTTATTAGAAACTCGGAAGTTTTAAAAGGGTTGATTTAAACGGGGAATAAGGGAGCCACTGCCTAGCGATACCTCATTCGTGTTCTGTGGAACGTCCTATTTATTTTCTCATCTCTTTCAATTGGCAATTGCAACAAAAGCGAAGTAATTCTGTATTGCAAAGGAGAACTTCAAGATTGAATGGAGGTCTTTTGTCTGTTGTCAATTTTGGCTCGGCTTCCTTTTTTCCTTTTTCATTGTGATGGTTTCCCTGGGTTCATCTCATCCCTCCTCCTTCCTTCATACCTCTGTGAAATTATGCAGATGTTCTCGTTTTGTTTATCAACCGACCACTTTCATTAACAAAGCAGACTTCATAGCCGAACGAAGTGGGGAGGTTAGTAGGACCTCGAGAGGTTAACGAATACGATTTCCGTGCAGAGAAATTGGCTGCTAAGGACGTTTTGCACCGAAATCTGTGCTTCGTTTTTTCTCGCTCGATATCTTCTTGAACAGAAAGTTTCTTAAAAGTGCGGTCATAACGACTGCGTTTTGTCGATTCTGAATTCCTTTATTCGTGGGAATGCCAAGATTTTTATGCCACTATAACGCGAATGAGGTGGCGGGAACACACTGTGGGCGTGGCACCTGGAGGATTGTATTCTTCGTAGTGGCCGCTTTCATGAACCTCGTTCATATTCAAGATTCGACATTCAATTCACTTTTACAACCGACGTTTATAGACTTTCTGATAGCAGAATGTCACATGAATGTCGTCCAAACGAATTTCCTCTGGAATTCAACAACTATGGGACTCCTGAAACGCTGGAAAAAGTGAAAATGCTGTAGAAAGGTCTTCCACGCTAACGTCCCTTTTGTACTCTTCCACGCTTACGTTACTGTTGTACAACTGCTGAGTTCGAATAACTTGCTGCGTTATGAACGATCTGATGCAGAAAATGTAATCTTCGTTTTCAATCGTCTTTATAATAATTGCTTAGAATTTTAGGAACCAAAAATGCGTAGTCCTACTAACGTAGTGAGTCTTCCGACGCTTGTGCTTGCGCTTCTAACCGCAGCCTCGACAGTGGTGGGATGTGGAGTGATGCCACCAGGCCAATGTAATGAGTAGAAGATTGTTGTGCTCGTACAAATAATTCAAATAATTGCAATTTTAAACACAGAATTTCGAAACTTAACAAAAGTGAAAAAATTTAGCACATCACCATCACTCAAAAAGCTTTCGTAGTAGGAACCGTTTGATGAGAACACTGTGAACCCTGAAAGACAGAAAGGGAAGAAGAAAAATGTCCTAAGAAATATTTTTCCCGAATGCTCCTCAAATTTCGGAAAAATAGTTACGACAAAATAATTACGTTCTTGATTCTTACTACTCTTTCGTTAGGTATTTTTGCAATTATGGATTATTACTTCGTTTGTTAGCAACAAAAGATACCAAATTTTTGTTACAGCAAGCACTAGAAGCTTTAACATCACCGGCTTTAAATTGCCAGTGGCCATGGTTTTCAGTGGAGCGGCTAATGTCCCTGCCCAAGCTCCTGGCATTGCGACTAGCATGGGAGGAGCTCAAGCATTTGTACAACGTATTACAATGCAAGCAGTGAGTTCACAACTCCTAGATTTTAAGCTTTTTTTTCGTCGTTGCTCGACTGGCAAGAAAAGTGAGCTTCAATTTTTTTCCACAGTCCATTACATTTTTAGTTTAAAAATGGCTAGTTTGGCTTGACGAAAAATTGGTTGAGAACATTCCCATATAAACTCTTTCAACAAATGAAAATACGTTTTTCTTCAGGTCTTTGAAGTGCTCGAACGGCAAGGTCGTGGCGCAGGCCTTTCTGACGCCATTATCGGAGTCATCTTAGGTCAACTTACTGTTCAGACCACTTATACTCCCCTTGGATGCCCTTTCGTATTCGCGAGCCCTATTCCAGCGGCATGGGAAATATCGAGTGAGTCTACAGCATCTCGTGTCCGCAAAGTAGTGCTCATGCACAGTTCTTCATATGACAGAGAAACCCTGCAAAATCGTTTATGGTTTCGTTCGTTATATTTCTCCAACGGTAAAGGCCCCCCAGATTGTATGTAAATGTAAAAAGTGGTTTATATCTACAAATGAAAAGCACAGGATGTCTTATCGTTTTACGAAACTGTTTCATCAAAAGCTACGATAGGGTGCTGGTGCGATACAAAAACCCCTTCTGTAGAAACTTTGCAATAAAACAGATAAAAGAAAGTTCGGAAATCATTCCGCTCATGATCTTTGATGAAGTAGCTTTCAAAGACGGTAAAATATTTGTTACTTATTCTTGCGCTGAGGTTATGTCTCTTTGATTGTTTGCTAAAATTAAGGCGTGGGAACAAGCAGCTACGAAGTGAACCCGTAAAATAGTATTCTGTCAGAAACGATGTGCAAATTTTTTTCGCATGAAGAACGTCTAAAGGCATCCACATCAGGTTCTTCAGTGGTGAGGTTCTGGCGAACTTACTGCTTACTTTTTCAAATCTCCGAACTTCAGGAAGTACTAATGTATTCTACTAGGTGTAAATAGGGACTTTTCTCTGCTATTTCACGTCGACCATTTTTCATTGAGATTCTTCCTGATTAAAGCGTCCGTAATAAAAGCCTTATGCACAGCCGTGGTCTTTCGGAAAAGAACGCTGAATGGAAAAATTGTTAACTATTTCAAAAGCTGCACAAAGCAGGACGAGTGCAGAAGACGGCGTGGTGTCTCTTATTCTGAAACAGAAACAAAGTCGCCATCTTCGCTGTTTTTCGTTCCATTCAGATGGCCGCTTGAAGGCTTGAATATCTCTGAAGAGATTTCCAGCACTCCCACTACGCTAGCTGAAAATGTGGTAAATGTGATGTTTCTTCTTGACTGGCTTTGATTCTCCGAAGGTACAGTGTCATGTTGAAAGCGGAGGTAGAATATTGTAGGGAAATTGTTCGTTTCTCAGCGACGACACGGAACTGCTTATTCAGTTCCGCTCACCGTTCGTAATATTCTCGCAAAAATGTTGATTGCCCTGATGGTGACGGTGCTTTCGATTTGTCATCGGCAAAGCACAAAACACAGAATTTATTATATTCGCAAAGTCGGAGACACGTTTTAACATTGGTATTGAGTGGAATCTTCGGCTTTACCCGCTGCGTCGATTAGCGCACAAATGCGACTCATTTTCTTCAGGGAAATGTTTTCCGTTACTATCATCGAAATCCCGCTTAAGCTGCTGCGGCGAAAAAACATTTTCTCGAAAACCGACTCTAAGCCAACGTATGATACGCAGTGGCAGTGATGCCGACTACCAAGACCACTTTGCTGGTTCGATCCCACCCCTGTCTCACCAAGCCTTTCATCTTTCTGTGTTCAGAGAATTCGTACCGGTTTGTCCGGGGAAAAATCACTCTTTGTAGTCGAAGTGGGAACGCTCTTTCCAGACTATCTCAGGACTTCGAGGTGAATCCACTTGACCACCATTCTACGGTATTCATGATGGAGGTAATGTGCTCAAGCTGTTTCCGAAGCCATCCGTAGAGGTCGGAAGACCTAAATGGATGGTAGATTCGAGGAAGCGGAAAATGTGAGATGCACAGGGATCAGCACTGCAGATGTGGAAGACGTGTCGTACGATAAGAAGAAAAGATTTCCACTTGCTGGACGCGCAGTCACCACAAAACAGACCATCAAAACACAATATCAATCCTGCGCGTGCAGCATTTTTGCGAAACCGTAGAATGAGCTGTCATCCATTAACGAAAGTTTTGGGAATCGCATTGAATGCAGTACTGCGCAGTTCTTTTTCTAGTGAGATCTGGCAATATTTCCTTTGAAGTGCCGTTTTAGGTCAAATTTCTGAAGTAACGCAAAACCATAAAATACGGAATAAACCAAATAGGTTGACTGCTATAAGAAAGTAATCTTACGAATTCTTCAGGTGATGCCTTTCCATCTTCTGCAGAGATGAGATCAATCAGTCATGATTCTGCAGCCTTTACAAAAATGCAGTGTAGCTTCACCGTGTAAAGTGCGCAGTAACAAATTTTATTTTGTCTTTAGATCGCGGAGAACTGAGAGAAAATGGCCGCATTCTATAAACATCCAGCTTTATTAGAAACTCGGAAGTTTTAAAAGGGTTGATTTAAACGGGGAATAAAGGGAGCCACTGCCTAGCGATACCTCATTCGTGTTCTGTGGAACGTCCTATTTATTTTCTCATCTCTTTCAATTGGCAATTGCAACAAAAGCGAAGTAATTCTGTATTGCAAAGGAGAACTTCAAGATTGAATGGAGGTCTTTTGTCTGTTGTCAATTTTGGCTCGGCTTCCTTTTTTCCTTTTTCATTGTGATGGTTTCCCTGGGTTCATCTCATCCCTCCTCCTTCCTTCATACCTCTGTGAAATTATGCAGATGTTCTCGTTTTGTTTATCAACCGACCACTTTCATTAACAAAGCAGACTTCATAGCCGAACGAAGTGGGGAGGTTAGTAGGACCTCGAGAGGTTAACGAATACGATTTCCGTGCAGAGAAATTGGCTGCTAAGGACGTTTTGCACCGAAATCTGTGCTTCGTTTTTTCTCGCTCGATATCTTCTTGAACAGAAAGTTTCTTAAAAGTGCGGTCATAACGACTGCGTTTTGTCGATTCTGAATTCCTTTATTCGTGGGAATGCCAAGATTTTATGCCACTATAACGCGAATGAGGTGGCGGGAACACACTGTGGGCGTGGCACCTGGAGGATTGGATTCGTCGCAGTGGTCGCTTTCATGCACCTCGTTCATATTCAAGGTTCGACATTCATTTCACTTCTACAGCCGACGTTTATAGACTTTCTGATAGCAGAATATCACATGAATGTCATCCAAACGAATCTCCTCTGGAATTCAACAACTATGGGACTCCTGAAACGCTGGAAAAAGTGAAAATGCTGTAGAAAGGTCTTCCACGCTAACGTCCCTTTTGTACTCTTCCACGCTTACGTTACTGTTGTACAACTGCTGAGTTCGAATAACTTGCTGCCTTATGAACGATCTGATGCAGAAAATGTAATCTTCGTTTTCAATCGTCTTTACAATAATTGCTTAGAATTTTAGGAACCAAAAATGCGTAGTCCTACTAACGTGGTGAATCTTCCGACTGTTCTGGTTGGGCTTCTAACCGCAGTCTCGACAGTGGTGGGATGTGGAGTGATGCCACCAGGCCAATGTAATGAGTAGAAGATTGTTGTGCTCGTACAAATAATTCAAATAATTGCAATTTTAAACACAGAATTTCGAAACTTAACAAAAGTGAAAAAATTTAGCACATCACCATCACTCAAAAGCTTTCGTAGTAGGAACCGTTTGATGAGAACACTGTGAACCCTGAAAGACAGAAAGGGAAGAAGAAAAATGTCCTAAGAAATATTTTTCCCGAATGTTCCTCAAATTTCGAAAGAATAGTTACCACAAAATAACTACGTTCTTGATTCTTACTACTCTTTCGTTAGGTATTTTTGCAATTATGGATTATTACTTCGTTTGTTAGCAACAAAAGATACCAATTTTTGTTACAGCAAGCACTAGAAGCTTTAACATCACCGGCTTTAAATTGCCAGTGGCCATGGTTTTCAGTGGAATGGCCAATGTCCCTGCCCAAGCTCCTGGCATTGCGACTAGCATGGGAGGAGCTCAAGCATTTGTACAACGTATTACAATGCAAGCAGTGAGTTCACAACTCCTAGATTTTAAGCTTTTTCTTCGCCGTTTGTCGGCTGGTGGGAAAAGTGAACTTTAATTTTTTCACAGTTTGTCACATTTTTAGTTTGAACATGATTTAGTTTGGCCCGACAAAAATTGGTTGAGAACACTACCATATAAACTCTTTCAACAAACGAAATGCTTTTTTCTTCAGGTCTTTGAAGTACTCGAACGGCAAGGTCGTGGCGCTGGCCTTTCTGACGCCATTATCGGAGTCATCTTAGGTCAACTTACTGTTCAGACCACTTATACTCCCCTTGGATGCCCTTTCGTATTCGCGAGCCCCTATTCCAGCGCAGGGAAATATCGAGTGAGTCTACAGCATCTCGTGTCCGCAAAGTAGTGCTCATGCACAGTTCTTCATATGACAGAGAAACCCTGCAAAATCGTTTATGGTTTCGTTCGTTATATTTCTCCAACAGTAAAGGCCCCCCAGATTATAAGCACAAGCACAAACATTCAATTTGTTTAACCAATATTACAAGTAATGAGAAGCAACAATAGTTAATAAGGAAAATAGTAAGAATACTATTAATTAGAGGTAACCACACGTTTTTTTACCAACAATTTGGAGCCTCTTCAGAGAAATGAAACTGGCGAACATTTTTGATACCCATCTTTTTCTTAAATAGAGATCATGGCGTGATGAATGAGAATCAAAGGAGAAACAGAAGCGGGAATGGTAGATGAGGATCGCAATCACTCCTGGGTTCGGTCTATTTGCCATTAAAAAGCCAAAGAAGCAAACCATTTAGTCATCCTTCTGCAAATCGAATGTTCCTGCTGCTTCTTGGTCACACAGTTTTAGTTTTAGTGATTCCAACAAAATGTTTGTTTCCCCACATTTTAAAGAGAAAGTGTGCCAAATGTAGCTCTGCACGGGGTTAGTTATGAAATGCATATTTCTTCTGAAACATCTGAATTTTCACCTTACTTCTTATTTACCGTCTACCATTTTCTTCCATCGCATGGTATTATGTGAAATGCATGCACAACGATGTTCAGATATTTGTAGAACTGGGAACCCCGAGTGAGCTTGGAATTCGTCATAACCCTCTCCAGTTGATAGCGTTTCGTCCACTGCATCACCGAGGCTCTTGGTTTGAATTTCTATCAACCAGCGCTGTCACTATCATTGTGGTTGTATAGCTTCACATTAACTGCGTTCGATGCCGATTTATGTTCCCAAGTTGATTCCCGATGGATGATGACTTCTGATGGCCACAACTATTAGCTTAAAAAGAAACTTGTTGAAGGAAAGGCACAGGAAGGGGCTGGGTAATGCAGCTGGCAACATGTGATCACCCGGAAAGCGTAATCGATTTTTCAGAGCTCAACTATGTTCAAAACTTTTCGAATATCCTGCTATCGTACAAAGCGCACATAGAACAAAACAGTAGCTGACATCTTGGCAGTATCGCATTCTTCAGAGCCTCGAAGGGAATTGTATTGATGTAAGTATTTTACTGGGCCAAACCCTTCAATAACGCAAAGAAAAAGGACTAAATTCTGAACCGTAATAAGATGGTCAACAGCATCTCGAAAAACCCACCGTTTCTAACGCGCCTTCCACAGGGAAGAACAGCCGCTTAGGGTCGCATCATAGTTGATGGCTGCACCACGTTACACCAAAAGTCGATTCCAAGATACGGGAATGTCCAAGTGTGACAGATTTGTGGACATTCTTTTCTGGTATTCCACTCTCTCGCGAGCTCCCAAATGTTCCTAGAACATCTAACGAACGTGCCTCCTAACAACGCGTACGTTATAGAGTCCTTCGACCATATCGCAGTGCAAACCGTCCTCGAACTTCTTGTGGAACACGAAGGTGGAACAAATATGTACGGCTTGTCTATTCGGGATCTTATCGCTCTCTTAAAACAGTGCATGAACTGCTCGAATTTCAGACGGCCTGGGAAATATTACACGTAAGCGAAGGGAATTTGCAATGGGACAGCGGGTGGCACTAAGTCTTTCCATTGCGTTTATGTCTAAAGTGAAAGCTCCGTTGTTGGTCTCGAACTCTTGTGTGAATGTTTGATAGATCGAGAAACCATTCGCAGAGCCCACAAAAATTTTACCAATTACAAAATCAAGATGATTGCACTCTACCGCCCTAAATGGAACAGTTACAGCGTACAGAAAGGCAATGGAGAAAATCACTGCCGATTACTACTCGTATCTCTTCAGCTGCCATGTCCTCTTGCCCTCATATGGAATAAAAGTGGATGGATACATCACCCCATCGCTCCAGCCTTCCGAAATCCGAAATACTATTTCGTCGGTGAAAAATCGAACAGCACTAGGTCCAGAGGGGGCAAGATCTGAACACTTGTAGGACATTCCGCCAGTCCTCGTAAACACACTGGCTGTGCTGTTCACAAGTTACTCGTCTGAATACAAGGTCCCTACTGAATGGAAGACCAACAAGACCGTGCTATTGTTCAAAAAAGGGTGACCTCCAAGATATCGGCAACTATCGCCCATTCCGATTGTGTCGGTCGTCCACAAACTTTTCACTCGAGTCAGCCTGAACAGAGTTGGCAGAACACTGGATAAAGGACAGCCAAGGGATCAAGCAGGGCTTAGAAAAGGATTTAGTATGATGGACCACATCCACACGATAACAAGACTCAGAAGCGTCGGGAGAGTACAAAAGACCGCTCTGTCTCACTTTTATCCATGTAAAGGCAGCCTTTGACTCTATTGAGGAAGAAGTAATCATGGAAGCCCTTGATAATCAAAGAGTCCCTACTCAGTACATAAAGATTTTTTTTGAGCTTTACAAAATTTTCACAACCAAGATATCACCATTCTGCAACGATATTAACATGAATGTCAAAAAAAGGAGTTGGACGAGGCGATACTATCTCGCCAAAAAATATTTTCAGCCACCCTCGAGAACGTTTTGTGAACAGCGGAAAGGGATAATATGGGAGGGTAAATCGATGGTGGGCAATTACACAGTCTTCGATTTGCTGATGACATCGTTCTTATAACACCGAACATTAACCAAGCGGAACTTATGCTTGCCGACTTTGGTAAAGCCTGTAGAAAGATTGGTCTTCGACTAAATCTCATAAAAACGATGTTCATAAAGAACATGAATGAGGGATTGGTTCGTGTGTCACATTCACGCTCAACGGAACGAATAGCTCCGAATGCTCCAGTTATGTCTATCTAGTTCGGGAAATCAATGTGATGAACGACTTAGCTCCAGAGCTATCTAGACTCTCATCCAGTTCTGCACATGTTTCAAAAAGGATCGTTTGAAAAACTCAAAATTGCTTTGGGATAACAAGTGGTCAATCCTTTTGACGCAATTCCTCACGTTTTTGAAGTGCTTAAAAGTTTTTTGATGCAAAACAACGGTTAGAGAAAGTGTTGCTTGATCATAGCGGAAAGCTAGCTGCGCAATAGCGTTCAATGTGACTCCAACGTTTTTGCTAGCAGAACTCATTTTCCAGTTAGCGATGTTGCTGCGCACCAAACGGCGGCTTGACATCGGTTTATGGTGACGGCTGCACTTCATGCCAATCGAAAATAGTGATGTGAAACAGTTCTTTCATTGTGGGAGACGCATTAGAATAGTGGTCGAAGCATTGTGTGAAGCTGAAGATTCCACTTTATTCACGGCACGTTAGCGGGAATCCCCCAGCTGTCTGGAACGTAGAAAATTCTGTTTTCTCTGTTTCGCGGATGACAAATCGTAAATACCGTCAACGCCATCGGCTCCTTTACAGAATTTTATGAATGTTGGAAAAAGTTGGATTAGCAGTTCCGTGTTGTGGTAGACCCGTGTTTGGATTGAATTCCTGAGAGATGAACAGTTTCGCCGCGGCGTTCTTCTTGCCCTTTCAATACGAAGCCGTACGTAAGGAGAATACAAGCCGATGGTGGATAGCACCACAATTGGCATGTTTTCTTTGGACGGCCACGCGATTGTTTGAAATCTTTTCAGAAGCTCTCCAGCATTCAAATGGCTATCGCAATGAAGAGAAACGGAGCAGTTTAGTAATTTATCCCTTTGCGGAATGGCAAGTTTTCCAATACCATTCTTTAGCACTTTTACTCTTTAATGAAGCGCTCCATTTATAAAGTGCTCAGAATTTTTTTATTTAGCGTTGGTTCCAGGAAAAGTGGCAGTGATGAAAAAATCTTTTCGCCAAGTTTTTTTGTCAAGAAAATTTAAACGAAAAAATAACCTATGAGAATTGGTCAAGACAGAAGTGGGCACTTACTCATATTGTGGATCTGTAACGCTTTCTGAAGCTGTGGAAGCTTGAAGGAGTAGCCGTTCTGCTCGCGTGGGCTTCACCCAGAATCGAACCTTTTATGAACTCTTTTCTGACTAGCTGTAAAATTTCACAATTTGCTGAATTTCGCAAAATTTTACATCATCTATTTAGTAAGTGCTGTTGCCAAGCCTAAATGTCAATTTTATCAAGCTACAGAAAGAAGAAAATAAAGTGTGATAAAGCATAATAGGTGTGAGGGATTTCGGTTCGGCGCAAAGAAGTATCAGATATTCCATCGTTTTAGGTTACGGTTTTACCAAAGATTATGGACGGAGTTGTTTTACAACGGTTGCTATAAGGACTGCTACGTTGTATTTGCAAAAAGTGCTCTTCTTGTAGGCATAGAATAAAAATCGTTGATCAATTTCTTTTACTCGAACTCCTGGAGAAATGCAATGAACCACCTGCTGGACCTTCATATTTCTCTCGTCGCCTGCTGCTGATTTCCTATTCCTGTTACAAACAATGGGCCTGGAGCTATTGTGGAACGACGAGAGTCGATTTGCCTTCCCGCAATAAAAAGCCCTCTTTTAGGAGTGTCACTGCCAAGCCTAGGATTTTGATCTGTTCAAAGAGTCTTTTCTAAAACTACACTTTACACCAACCACTGCCTGCTAGTTGAGTGAAAAAACGCACAGAAGACTTTCTGGCCTCCACTTTGTGGATTGATTCAGTTCAACGCATAGTGTGGCATTTAAAAGTCAGGATTTCGTTTAGAGCACTGATGGTTCATTAGGACACCAACATTTTCCTTAGTAGAAAGTAAAGAAACTAGTTTATTAGTTAACAGAATTCGTTTCGTATGCCTCATTCACGCTCAGCGGAACGAATACGTGTTAAAACTGATAGAAAAATAACTTCATTATTGCCTTACGTTTCTGTTTGAGGGAAAAGAATGCTTCACTTTATCGGAATTGAGAATACCCCGAGAAGAGGAAGAAAATTGGACGATGTGAAGAAGACGAATGAGGTGACGCTAGGCTGTGGCTTCCTTTGCAAGCATTTTAATCCTTTCAAGTTTCTAGCAAAGCTGGATGTTTAAAGAAGGCTCTCAATTAGTCGCGATTTCTCCCCGATCTGCAGACATAATAAAATTTGGTTGCTGTGTAACCAAATGTTGAAGCAATACAGCCTTTGTGTAGCGGTTGCGGAATCATCATTTATTCACTCTGTTTTTTTCAGAATTTTTTTAAAATGATTTCGTAAGATGCTCGAATCGTTGCATTTTTTGTGGAAAGCGGTCAATTCAGTCGTTTCCGTTCCCAGGATCGACTTTCTATTAACCTCGGCACTGGAATATGAATGCGTCGTTTTCTTGTTCGGCAATCGCGAAGTTGTTAAACAGCATACATTTACTTCCATAGAAAAACACAATACAATACAACAGTAGCTGACGTTTCGGCAGTATTGCCTTCTTCAGATCCTGGAAGGGTATACTGACATAAATGAAAAAGAAAACGATGCATTCAATCGTTTGCTTCGGGTTTTTGTGTTGCTTCAAATCTAAAACGGCGGTTGAAAGAAAATATTGCTTTATCTGACCAGAAAGAGTTGCGCAGAGCTACATTCAATGGGATTTCAATATTGTCGTTGGTGAGTAACAGAAAAACTAGTTCTACAGTTTATAACAATGCGTTTTATCACAGTAAGGGTTGAAATTAGCCTTCGGAGAACTGTTTAGTGACGGTCACACATCAAGGAAGTCGAATGTTGTGATTGGAAACATTTCTTTCAGTAAGCGAGTCGAATTACTGCATTGCTCGAAGTTGCGTGGGTGAAGGAGTCATTCATTTCCAACATGCTGGCGATTTGCCGACTTTGGGAAAAACGAAAGCACTGTCATCGCCATCGGCTCTTTGATGAGAATTTTAAGAATGCTGTATACAGCTGACTGAATAAATAGTTCAGTGTTGTGGCATTTCCTTGTCGATTGTATGAATTGTTGAGCAACGAGCAATTCCACCACAGCATTCGCCTTGCGCTTTCAATAAGGCACGTCACGTAGTCGGGGAATCCAAGCCAACAGAGAAGAAAAACCACGGTTGCTATCATTTCAGCCAAGGGCCATGCTAGTGCTTGAAATCTTTTCAGAGTCCTTTCGCCATTCAAATGGTCATTTCAACGAAGAAGATGCCGGGCACTTTACCATTTTAATCCTTTTACCGACAATAAACATCCTAGCGCCAATTTTTAGTACTCTTCCTGTTTGCTTAAGTACTCAGAACTATTCAATGTGGAATGATTCCAGCGAAAGCGACAGCATTCCATAAGGATTTTATTAAGGTGGTGTTATCCGAGAAGATTTCGATTTAAATTGGATCGGCAGAAACACGCAAAAATTACGTATTCACAGCATAGATCTGTGGAATATCCTGAAATTGTTAAGATTTTGAAACGTGACCATTAGTTTTCGGGACGATAGGAGGACCACTATGCATTATCGATGCGGATCGATCCTGCTCTGAGGAACACGAAGACCTAGAAGCGTGAGCCCAATAAATCTTTTCGTCAACCTCGTGTTTGCTTATTAATCGAAGAAGATAGTGATGAATACGTATGTCAGGACTTTGTTCATAACAGAACCTGGTATGGACGGCTTATGACGTTTACCATACCAAAGCGGGTTTCGAATGCTTTCCCGAAGAAATTCTTCACTGACTCACTTCGGAAACGCTTAGTGCCAGCCTTAATGTCAATCCCGGGAAAATGTAAAAAGGGTTTATATCTACAAATGAAAAGCACAGGATGTCTTATCGTTTTACGAAACTGTTTCATCAAAAGCTACAATAGGGTGTTGGTACGATACAAAAACCCCTTCTGTAGAAACTTTGCAATAAAGCAGATAAAACAAAGTCCTGATATCACTCCGCTCATGATCTTTGATGAAGTAGCTTTCAAAGACAGTAAAACATTTGTTGCTTATTCTTGCGCTGAGGTTATGTCTTTTCATTGTTTGCTGAAATTAAGGCGTGAGAACATGCAGCTATGAAGTGAACCCGCAGAATAATATTCTGTCAAAAAGATGTGCAAATTTTTTTCGCATGAGGAACGTCTAAAGGCATCCACATCAGGTTCTTCAGTGGTGAGGTTCTGGCGAACTTACTGCTTACTTTTTCAAATCTCCGACCTTCAGGAAGTACTAATGTATTCTACTAGGTGTAAATAGGGACTTTTCTCTGCTATTTCACGTCGACCATTTTTCATTGAGATTCTCCTGATTAAAGCGTCCGTAATAAAAGCCTTATGCACAGCCGTGGTCTTTCGGAAAAGGAACGCTGAATGGAAAATATTGTTAACTATTTCAAAAGCTGCACAAAGCAGGACGAGTGCAGAAGACGGCGTGGTGTCTCTTATTCTGAAACAAAACAAAGTCGCCATCTTCGCTGTTTTTCGTTCCATTCAGATGGCCGCTTGAAGGCTTGAATATCTCTCAAGAGATTTCCAGCACTCCCACTACGCTAGCTGAAAATGTGGTAAATGTGATGTTTCTTCTTGACTGGCTTTGATTCTCCGAAGGTACAGTGTCATGTTGAAAGCGGAAGTAGAATATTGTAGGGAAATTGTTCGTTTCTCAGCGACGACACGGAACTGCTTATTCAGTTCCGCTCACCGTTCGTAATATTCTCGCAAAAATGTTGATTGCCCTGATGGTGATGGTGCTTTCGATTTGTCATCGGCAAAGCACAAAACACAGAATTTATTATATTCGCAAAGTCGGAGACACGTTTTAACATTGGTATTGAGTGGAATCTTCGGCTTTACCCGCTGCGTCGATTAGCGCACAAATGCGACTCATTTTCTTCAGGGAAATGTTTTCCGTTACTATCATCGAAATCCCGCTTAAGCTGCTGCGGCGAAAAAACATTTTCTCGAAAACCGACTTTAAGCCAACGTATGATACGCAGTGGCAGTGATGCCGACTACCAAGACCACTTTGCTGGTTCGATCCCACCCCTGTCTCACCAAGCCTTTCATCTTTCTGTGTTCGGAGAATTCGTACCGGTTTGTCCGGGGAAAAATCACTCTTTGTAGTCGAAGTGGGAACGCTCTTTCCAGACTATCTCAGGACTTCGAGGTGAATCCACTTGACCACCATTCTACGGTATTCATGATGGAGGGTAATGTGCTCAAGCTGTTTCCGAAGCCATCCGTAGAGGTCGGAAGACCTAAATGGATGGTAGATTCGAGGAAGCGAAAATGTGAGATGCACAGGGATCAGCACTGCAGATGTGGAAGACGTGTCGTACGATAAGAAGAAAAGATTTCCACTTGCTGGACGCACAGTCACCACAAAACAGACCATCAAAACACAATATCAATCCTGCGCGTGCAGCATTTTTGCGAAACCGTAGAATGAGCTGTCATCCATTAACGAAGTTTTGGGAATCGCATTGAATGCAGTACTGCGCAGTTCTTTTTCTAGTGAGATCTGGCAATATTTCCTTTGAAGTGCCGTTTTAGGTCAAATTTCTGAAGTAACGCAAAACCATAAAATACGGAATAAACCAAATAGGTTGACTGCTATAAGAAAGTAATCTTACGAATTCTTCAGGTGATGCCTTTTCCATCTTCTGCAGAGATGAGATCAATCAGTCATGATTCTGCAGCCTTTACAAAAATGCAGTGTAGCTTCACCGTGTAAAGTGCGCAGTAACAAATTTTATTTTGTCTTTAGATCGCGGAGAACGTGAGAGAAAATGGCCGCATTCTATAAACATCCAGCTTTATTAGAAACTCGGAAGTTTTAAAAGGGTTGATTTAAACGGGGAATAAGGGAGCCACTGCCTAGCGATACCTCATTCGTGTTCTGTGGAACGTCCTATTTATTTTCTCATCTCTTTCAAATTGGCAATTGCAACAAAAGCGAAGTAATTCTGTATTGCAAAGGAGAACTTCAAGATTGAATGGAGGTCTTTTGTCTGTTGTCAATTTTGGCTCGGCTTCCTTTTTCCTTTTTCATTGTGATGGTTTCCTGGGTTCATCTCATCCCTCCTCCTTCCTTCATACCTCTGTGAAATTATGCAGATGTTCTCGTTTTGTTTATCAACCGACCACTTCATTAACAAGGCAGACTTCATAGCCGAACGAAGTGGGGAGGTTAGTAGGACCTCGAGAGGTTAACGAATACGATTTCCGTGCAGAGAAATTGGCTGCTAAGGACGTTTTGCACCGAAATCTGTGCTTCGTTTTTTCTCGCTCGATATCTTCTTGAACAGAAAGTTTCTTAAAAGTGCGGTCATAACGACTGCGTTTTGTCGATTCTGAATTCCTTTATTCGTGGGAATGCCAAGATTTTATGCCACTATAACGCGAATGAGGTGGCGGGAACACACTGTGGGCGTGGCACCTGGAGAATTGTATTCTTCGCAGTGGTCGCTTTCATGCACCTCGATCATATTCAACGTTCGACATCCATTTCACTGCTACAACCGACGTTTATAGACTTTCTGATAGCAGAATATCACATGAATGTCGTCCAAACGAATCTCCTCTGGAATTCAACAACCTTGGGACTCCTGAAACGCTGGAAAAAGTGAAAATGCTGTAGAAAGGTCTTCCACGCTAACGTCCCTTTTGTACTCTTCCACGCTTACGTTACTGTTGTACAACTGCTGAGTTCGAATAACTTGCTGCCTTATGAACGATCTGATGCAGAAGATGTAATCTTCGTTTTCAATCGTCTTTACAATAATTGCTTAGAATTTTAGGAACCAAAAATGCGTAGTCCTACTAACGTGGTGAATCTTCCGACTGTTCTGGTTGGGCTTCTAACCGCAGTCTCGACAGTGGTGGGATGTGGAGTGATGCCACCAGGCCAATGTAATGAGTAGAAGATTGTTGTGCTCGTACAAATAATTCAAATAATTGCAATTTTAAACACAGAATTTCGAAACTTAACAAAAGTGAAAAAATTTAGCACATCACCATCACTCAAAAGCTTTCGTAGTAGGAACCGTTTGATGAGAACACTGTGAACCCTGAAAGACAGAAAGGGAAGAAGAAAAATGTCCTAAGAAATATTTTTCCCGAATGCTCCTCAAATTTCGGAAAAATAGTTACCACAAAATAACTACGTTCTTGATTCTTACTACTCTTTCGTTAGGTATTTTTGCAATTATGGATTATTACTTCGTCTGTTGGCAACAAAAGATACCAAATTTTGTTACAGCAAGCACTAGAAGCTTTAACATCACCGGCTTTAAATTGCCAGTGGCCATGGTTTTCAGTGGAGCGGCTAATGTCCCTGCCCAAGCTCCTGGCATTGCGACTAGCATGGGAGGAGCTCAAGCATTTGTACAACGTATTACAATGCAAGCAGTGTGTTCACAACTCTTAGATTTTAAGCTTTTCTTCGCCGTTTGTCGGCTGGTGGGAAAAGTGAACTTCAATTTTTTCACAGTTTGTCACATTTTTAGTTTGAACATGATTTATTTGGCCCGACAAAAATTGGTTGAGAACACTACCATATAAACTCTTTCAACAAACGAAATGCTTTTTTCTTCAGGTCTTTGAAGTACTCGAACGGCAAGGTCGTGGCGCAGGCCTTTCTGACGCCATTATCGGAGTCATCTTAGGTCAACTTACTGTTCAGACCACTTATACTCCCCTGGAATGCCCTTTCGTATTCGCGAGCCCTATTCCAGCGGCAGGAAATATCAGTGAGTCTACAGCATCTCGTGTCCGCCAAAGTAGCGCTCATGCACAGTTCTAGCAACTCCATTTCCGATCACGATGAATGCCACCACGGTTTTGTCCTTGCATCGAACACACCCCCGGTTTCAGAATTTGAAGACAAAGGCAGGCAGCTTGAAAAATAATATACAGTTACACAGAACAATGGCATTACAGTGAAATGGGTGAATGACGACGACTGAGACATGATATACACAGGTTGAAAAATCACTCAGCGTTATTCAACGCACAGTAGGAATGACGATGCTAGGAGTATCGCGTGTTACGCAAGTAAGGGAAGGGATCAGAAGCTCCGACCTGCGTCAACGACCCAAAATCAAAGATGCCGTTCTGTACGCCAAGCACTCGAAAATAATATAGGCGGGACACGTAATGCGCATGAATTACAACTGAAAGACCGGAGCTGTTAGTGACCGCATTCTTCGGGATGTCAAACGCGCTGTAGGAAGACCACCGACACGATGGTCAGAGGTCTTCACAAAAAGCCTAGGAGAAAGATGTGATGTTCAACGAGTCCCTTGAGCGAGCAGAACCCACTGGGCTATGCCTGCACAGGAAGAGGGAAAAATGGAAAATTTAGTGGAGCCCGCTCCAGTCAGTCGACGATAAGCGGGACTACAGGTGATACAGATGATAATTGTTCAAGGCAATTATTGTGTGAAATACTGGCACATACTGATAAAAGTGGTAGATAGAAAGCTAGCTGAGAGACAGGCAAAGCGAAGGAGCCGCATGGTCTGCTGGTGAAAGGGTTAGACCTCGGAAAGGGTAACAGCGCATTCGTTCGGCACCACAGACACCTGCGGTGTAGAGTTTCTGCAAATATCTCAGCATCGTTATGGTTGTATTTCACATAATATTCTGCTGTGAAGAATTGTGGTGGGCAGGAAATGAAAAAGTTGACATCTTTTGCCACTATTTTTTTCTAAAATATCCAATAAACTCTCAAAAGGACAAGTTTGCATTCTACTGGCTTTCTAGAACAATAAGGAGCCCATAATTTTCATTATTTCAGTTGATTAGGCTTTTGATGGGTCTGCACCTTCTCCTTGTTGCCTTTCAATGTTATTAGAGAACAATTTTTTTTCTCAAAGGCCGTTATCGAAACAGGCTGAGATCGTGATCTCGAGGATGCTTACAGATAGATTTGTTAGAGATGATGCTCTATACCGATGTGTAAGATTCTCACCGATTGAAAACGAGGAACAAAAGTAGCTGCATCACTTCGCTACCTGTGCCACCGCTAGACGTTTCTAAGCATTCGAGGCAGCAGTTATCAGAAGATTATTAGATGATTGCAAAACAGGAAATACTTCCCATTTTGGAAGCGGTTGGTCAATACAATCATGCAGTTATTTAGAAAAAAGGAAAGCAAGCGATTTTACAACGTTCGCCCTTTTTTTGATGGTTTTCTTCCAACACACAAAGCACCATCGAAAACATCTTACGGCTTTTTAGTTGGGATGGTGGACTACAATTTTCTAGACGGTGAAGAAGAATAGGACAGAAGCACATCATAAGTCCTAAGAAGACTGCCCCGAGTGGATTGCGAGATTTTTTAGAAGTTGCTTGGGTTTTTTAAATTGGAAGTATTGATCGGCATTTTTGATGTTAAAGACGCAAATCATTGATCACATTTAAGGACCGAATGGATCCCCACCCGACGTTCTGCCGGATTATTTACGAACAAAAAGAAGAACACACAGAACATTTTCCACCTTCACAGTCTCGGGTGATCCGTAACGTATGTGTATACTGGCATATTGGTACCTTTCCGTATATTCTAGAAAGTTTTACCACACATTTCCGCCCATTCTTGATTCTTTATTTTTTTGACCACACCAGCTATAAAGCGGTAGTCCGTTTGAAGTTGCACCTACTTGTCACGCTCTGGGACAAATATTCAAATAATGGAGCTGAAAACTCGAGTAAATATTCAAACAGAAATTCTTAGAAGACGACGAAGGAAAGGCGAATAGATGCTGAATGTGGTCCATAGTACTGAATCTTTAACACCAGCAAACAGAGTCTTTCAAGAGGGAGGAATATGCGTGCATCGGATCAAAAAATCGATCTCGACTACAGCGTACGGTCACACGTTGTCAAAGGGCACTCCTCTTCGCTGTTCATTTCTGGATTTTTTGGGATTTGTCCAAAGGACATCAAGAGTTGTTCACGCCGATGTTTCGAATTCCCATGCGAGATTGGTGCCATTTACTCCAAAATCTTCTCCATTATGTCTCAGTGTCTTGAGACTGTCGGTCTTTTGGATCTGCGCACAAAAATTCCAGAGTTTCCTCTCTAAATAACTGGTCTCAACTTACTTGACAAAATAGAACTGAAATGAGTGCGCCTAAAGTAAGTAGTAATTAATTATGCCAGCCAAGGAGTGTTTCCCTGCCCAGAAATGTCTGGCGATTCTTTTTATTGCCAACTACTGAGAATGCTTAGATACCTGCTGAAGATATGACAGATATGACAGAACCGAAATGAACTATTTTTCCTTTTGCTCTGTCGCTGTGGCAAGGCAAAGAAAAAAGATAATGATAGCAAAGAGACTCGTTAAAATCTTCTCGAAGTCAGCATTGGATGAGACACACCAGTGTCAAATTCAACGGTTTATGACAGAATTAAGTACTATAGGCGATATCTTACAGAATAACGAAACTGCTTGAAATGCAATGAGAGTGCAAGATTTCACTATTTTTTTATTTTCGATTATCAGTTGCAGGTTTGAAAAACATTGGGACGACCAGGGTTTTCGTATTTGTCGTTTAATGGTCTTTGCTGAGACTTGAGGCAACTCCGCAAGAAGACTCTGATTTATAAGGTGCGAACGCTTTTCATCTTCGTTTCTGCTGACCGATTTCTACAATCGTTTCGACAAGCATTCTTAGAGGAAGCAGCTTTTTTTTCTGATGATTCAGTAGCTCTGGAGATATGAATATCCTCAGATAACTCTGTTGTTGTCTTCATCCTTCTAATCCTTCTCCCCTTATCTTCCTTTTTGGACAACAGTAAAGCAATGATGGGAGCATTTTCTCCAGTTGTGAGCAAAAAGAACTCCTTCCTGTAATTCTTTGATTGCATATTTCTCAACCACTTTCTAAAGGAAACATACTGAAACTCATCACATTTAAACACTTTTGTATAAAGTCTTGCGTGATTCTGACTTATCAATACGATATCAATACATCAATATCGTCTTTTGCCACTTTATTGCTGCTTCAATGCTACAAAAAATTAGATTTAAATGAAGTTGTTCGTCTTAATACATTACAGTTCAGTTCGCGTTTTGGGAGACAGTGGAAGATGCCGAGAAGAAGATCGTTCAAATGGAACCGATACCAATGTTTCCAACCCCGTGTTCACCACACTTTGTACATCTTGGCGACCAGTTCGCCATGACGATGTTTGCGGTCTGGACAGATTCTCTTCCTTTTAAAATGAATTTGCGCCAAAAAGCACGCAATTCAAACCGTGAGAGATCCTGAAAACTCTCAAGTGTTGGGAGCTGTAGCCGCTACATTCGCGCCATCGCCAGTCTTACACATACCGTTAGCCACCGCAGTTCAAATACCCGTCACTGTGTTGCCGATGGCGATGCATTTCCGCAGCATCATGACATCAACTGGAAGAAATCACAGGTTTTCATGTGGACGCATTCCTGGACTTAAATAGAAAGCAGAGAAAGAGCTCAAAAAACAGTTCCGGACACTGAATTTCTTCTATTCTTCAGAACAAGTCTTCGTATAAGGAGTTTTCTTAGCCATTTTAGATATTGTTCGTTTCCTCTTTGGACAATAACGAACTCAGTCCTACTTTTTTCATGCCTGTTATAATTTTACTTGGAATCTGCCAAATGAGCGTTTAGCACTGAAAACCCACGCGCATTTTCCATATTTGACATTGGATCAACGAAAACTTTTTGGCATCTCATTGGGTCGCAAATGATCTCGGCAGTAAGTTGACCCAAAACGATCGCGAACAGTACATCAGAGAGGGCCGGTGTTATGAACTTGTCGTTCGGGAACATCAAAGACCTGAAGAACGAAGCCATTCAGTTGTTGGAAGAGTTTATACGCTAAGACATGCTACACGAACCAAGCCGAAACTAAAAATCTGAGCATTTTTCAAAAAAAAGTCGGTGCTCACTTTCTCTAAACACCTATAAACAACGAGAAAGAAAACTTAAACTCTAAGGGCTGTGAATTCACTGCTTGCATTACGATAAAAGGGATAAAGGATAAAACTGTCGGCGTTGACCAATCGCTGAGGGATGCGCCATGCATTCGACTTCATTAAGTATCGTTGGAGGTGAGTGAAATGCACATCTGACCTCTACAATGACTCGCGGTGTCCTACCGTTGCATCGAGTTAGTGCTTCTATCCTCCCAGACAAGTCTGATGTCAATCTGCCGACCCCGGAGGGATGGAAGGCTTGGTGGGCCATTTGGGGGACGGGGATCGCTTTCACGTGTGTGTCGCAGCGGCGCCTCCAACCACTGCGCCACACGCGCCCTTGTGCATTACGATACGTGACAAAAATGCTTGAGCTCCCGCACTACTTGCTGCAGTATCAGGAACCTGGGCAGGAACACTGACTATTAAACCACTTACCATTGACACTGTAAACCATGGCGACAGACAACATGAAGCTGCTGATGGTGAAGTTCCTAGTTCTGGTATTTATCAATACATAGTAGAGCTGATGTTTTGGATTTTCGGCTTTGTCATAGCCTGGAATGTCGAACAGACATTAAACCGAAAATCGCCGTCGTCAAAAGTACGCTTTTGAGCAGAAAATCCGAAAATCTAGCTACCGCAATAGAACATTTCGGTGCGATACATTCAAGGCAGCGAACTTCTATGGAGCGTAGTTCGCGTTTCTTGAGCTCTGATGCTCTCACTGGCATCTCCTACTTACCCCGAGAATGATATCTCCTTTGCTGCTGGAATGATCGACTGATAGGCAAGCCAAGAACAACTGGCGGGTTTGCCTAAAGGACTCAGAAGCGGAGGAATACGACAAACCCTGGAAACCACCAATATGAAGAAGAAAGAGAAAACAGTTCCAGAATTGGTCATAGATCTTAGAAAACAGTAGTACTTTTAGTTTCCTTTTCGTACACAAGCACCTCCACTTTGCTGGAAGTCATAATGCACCGAGACGAGAAGGGAATTTGGCATTCTAAAAAACGGCAATGAGGAGGCCCTGGACTGTGGCTTCCTCAGCCACCATTTTGAACCTTCCAATTTTCTAGTAAAGGTGAAAACTCTTCGCTGATCTAACCCAGTTCTGCACACGTTTCGAAAAGCATCGTCTGAAAAAACTTTAAATTGCTTTCGGATAACAAGTGGTCAAACCGATTCAAGCAATTCTTCATGTCTTTTGAAGTGCTTAGAAGTTTTTGATGCAAAACAACAATAAGGGCAGGACTTGCTTGACTTAGTAGAAAACCAACTGCGCAAAAACATTCAATGTGACTCCAACGTTTTTGCTAGCAGAAATCATTTTCCAGTTAACGAAGTTGGAGTGCACCATACGATGGCTCAACATCGGTTTATACTGACGGCTAAACTTCATCTCAATCGGAAATAGTGATGGTAAATTGTTCTTTCATTGTGCAAGATGCATTAGAATAGTGGTCGAAGCAGTGTGTGAAGCTGAAGATTCGACTCACACTCGACACGTTAGCGGGAATTCGCCAGCTGCTGGAACGTAAAAGTTGTGTTTTCTCTCTTTCGCGGACGACAAATCGAAAACGCCGTCAACACCATCGGCTCTTGTACAACAAATTTTGGGAATGCTGGAGAAAGCTAAATAAGCAGTTCCGTGTTGTGGCAGTTCCGTGTTTTGATTGGATTCCTGAGATATGAACAGTTTTCGCTGCAGCGTTCTTGTTGCCCTTTCAATACGAAGCCGTACGTAAGGAGAATACAAGCAATGTTTCAAAAAGAATGTGTTCTTCTTCTTGTGCGGATGGCACGTCGGAAGCACAGCCAACTGTAGAATTATCGGCCCGTCTATGCGACCTTGATGGACGGCAAGTGAAGCTGAATAAGTAGTCGTTTGAATCGAATAGTTGAGCATTTCCGCTACAATATTCTAATTTTGGTCCAAAATAGTATTTTCGTGAGTCAGCGAATAGCCAGTGGAGAAGAGTACCGTAATTACTAGGTTTTCACTTAACAAAAGTGCTTCAATGATGCTGAGATATTTGCGAAACCCCCGACCGCAGGTGTCTACGGTGGGGAACGAACGCGTTACTCTCCTTTCAGAGGAGTAACGCGTTCACGACCACACCATACGAGCGTTTCGTTTCGCCTATCTCTCAGCTGGTTCTATCGATCTCTGCCATCAGCAATCACCCGTCCGCGGGGTTGATCTGGAGAGCCCAAATCTGCAATGAACCCAGTTAAGTTGAGGCTTTAGTTATAATCACAATCTTAACCATTTTATTTAGTGCTTACTCTTTTTAATGGCATGGTATATTGCGAAATATAACTTCAATTCTGCTGAGATGTTAAGCTCTCCCACATCAATCCCGCTGACGGGTGATTGCTGATGGCACGTGATCGATAGAACTAGCTGAGAGACAGGCGAAACGAAGGACCCGCATGGTGTGGTGGTGAACGCGTTACTCCCGGAAAGGACAATAGCGCGTTTGTTCCCCACCGCAGACACCTGTTGTCCGCAGTTTTGCTCATGTCTCAGCACACTTGTGGTTGTATATCACGCGGTACATTGCCGTGAAGAAACAATACGCGGTAAACAAATCTTAAGCATCTTTCAATGTCTCAAGTCAAGCAACAAAAGCCTTTAACAGCCTCGTATTAGCCTAATCATTTCTGAAAATTGCACTCTACTGTGCGCTGGCTGTAGTACCTTACGGGAGGTCGTCATTGAGCTTTGTGACTTGGCGTTGAGATCGCTGGCGGCCAGGTCTCAATCATAGTTGCTCCGCAGCTTTTGGTGCATTGCCACTGTGGTGGTCAATGGCTTCCTACTTTTAGATTTTCCTTGCTTAAAAACCCATAAATTTCAAGTAAGGTTGTGTTTAGTTGACCATCTACATGTTTTGGTAGCTATCATGGTCGGGAAATAGAATTACAAGATTTCCAAGGTTCGACGACTTAAGGGATGATGGTAATCACTGCCAGTAAATCCAGATCGGGTGAGGTAGTCAAAGTCCAGGGCATTACAGACGAATCGAGGCTTAGCATAATAAGAACTGAACTCTAAAATTTGAATTTTTCCATCTTAAACAGACACCGTAGTGAGCATAGTTGAGCAACAACTATGAATGAGGGTTTAATTACCCAAGTTCGAGGACACGCTTCCCTCTGATCCACATCGTGCTGAAGACTTGGATACGCCCTTGCAAGGTTACATCAGGACTCCAGGGAGGACCAAGTTGCACGACCAGCAATAGGCCAGCCTCAGTACCCCGCACACTGACTGCTCCCGTCTATGACCTCAGGCGGTGAGACGACCGGTGAGAGGCCAGAAAATCTCGGGTTAGGCAGGGCGTCATTGGAACTGGATCTGACGAACACACGCACGACACGCTATGGAGATTGTTTCTTACTATGCACGTATAATGCCAGAACACTCTCCACAGACGCCGATCTTCACGCCTTTCTTGTATTCGCAGATCGCATTAAATTTCACGTGATCGTATTACAAGAAACAAAAATCAAGAAGACCGACATACGCCAACTAAACAACGGGACCCTCGTGATCCAAGGGGGAAAAGGTCCCGTCACGAAATGACGGCGGCGTAGGCTTTGTCGTCCACTCGTCCATTGCCCATGTCGTCGACTCACACGAGATCTTTTTCCCCTCGCGTAGCCGTCCTCCGTCTTTCAATTGTCGCATCATAAGAAGATCACTGTCATCAACTGCTACTCACCGACCGACGCAGCTGATGAGTACGAATTAAAAGCGTTCTACTATCAGTTAGAGGAAGTCATCCGCAATGATAAAGCATATCGCAAATTTGTTGTCGGAGACTTCAACGCCAGAATAGGAAAGACCAACAACAGCGAATACAGGATCGGAAATTTTGGATTAAGAGAAAGAAATGAGAATGGGAACCGTCTCGCAGGACTCCTGTCAGCAGCACGTCTCTTCCATGGAAACTCGTTTTTCCAGAAGAAAGAAAGCCGCCGCTGGACATGGGAGTCTCCCAACGGCATGGCTCATGCGGAGATCGACCATATTCTGACAAACAGAAGATGGTGCCTACTTGACACATCGGTAGTCCCGTCATTCTGTACTGGTTCCGATCACCGCCTTCTTCGCGCGAAGATTCGATTCAGCCAGAAGCTGGAAAAGAACACTCTTCATCGACGACGAAGAAAAAGTCTAGCTGTATACGACGAGAACTTCTGAACGAAGCCCTATCCAAACATGACTGGCAGATTAAAGAAGACCCGACCGAAGACTACGAGCTGCTTGTCGAAGGACTGAAAAGCTGTGCCGAATTCGCCTCAGTTCCTCAAGCAAGAAGATCGGATCACATCTCCGTCACTATTAAGGAGTTGCTCGAAAAGAGAAGGAAACTGAAGCTTGATCCTACTGCAACACGTTAGACATGTCTAGTAATAAATGCCAGCTGCAGAATAGATTTGCAAGATCTACAACGGTACAAGCAGAAGAAACTACTGGAAGCAGCAGAAAAAAGCATTCTGAAAAAATGCCGTCGGGACTTGTGTGATTATAATGTTCCGCTGTCAGCTCTGATGAACGAAGATGGGATCGCCAAAAGTTCTCGCCATGATATGGAATTAATAGCGGAAACGTTCTTCACTAACCTTTTCCGTTCCACAATCCCTGTCGCGGACCCTAATATCTCCGCTGGAGAAAATCTCCCGTCGGAGGTTCGAGTTGCGATGGAAAGCATGGAAAGAGGCACAGCTCCAGGACCAGACAATGTCACCGCCGACTTCCTTAGAGCTGGAGGCCACAATTTACATGTACTTCTCGCAAATCATATGACAGCCTACCTTCAAAAGGAAAAAAAATCCCAGACCAGTGGAGGACGCCGCGTACGGTCATCCTGCCCAAGAAAGGGGACCGAAGGGATCTTCGTTACTATCGTCCCATATGCTTGTTCAGTGTACTCTACAAGCTCTTCACGAAGATTATCTCCTTGCGCATATCAAGGACATTGGATGAGGGGAAACCAGTCGAACAATCAGGATTTTGGAAAGAATTTTGCTGTATGGACCACATCCAAACCGTGCCCAGGGTCATCGAAGTTTGTCGGGAATACCACCTACCTCTTGTCCTAACCTTTGTCGACTATGAAAAAGCGTTTTACAGTGTCGAAACGATTGCAATCCTATCAGCGCTCGTCGACCAAGGAGTGGACCCGTCCTACATAAGAACTCTGTGCGACTGTTATCGGAACTGCACTGTGAAAATACAGCTTTTCCATCGACCTCTTATCGTACATATGGAAAGGGGTTCGACAGGGCGATACCATACCGCCAAAGCAGTTCAGTGCCGCACTGCAGTGGATAATGAAGTCACTCGACCGGGATGAGAAAGGCATACGTATTGATGGAAAATTCCTATCAAACCTTCGTTTTACCGACGACATTGTCATCTTCTCAAGAAGTACTAGCGAAGCAGAGATGATGATCAACGAGCTCAACAAAGCGGGGGAAAAACATTGGACTTCGCATAAATCGAAAGAAGACCCAGTTCATGAAAAACGCCATGGTTGCGAAGGCGGAAAAATTGAATTGGATGGCTTTCTCATTGCAGAGACCACCTCGTACCTATACCTTGGGCGATCAATGAACATGGAAAACAACATGAAGGAGGAAATAGATAGAAGAAGGAGAGCAGGTTGGGCCGCATTCAGGGCCTCTCAAAGAAGCCACCGACCAACTGAAGGACTCGAAAATCCGCGCTCATCTCTTCGATTCTACGGTCCTCCCAGCGCTCTGTTATGCTGCGGAGACATGGGTTGATACTTTAAGTACGTCAACTACGTCAAGAATGCTTCGCACTACTCACAGAGCGCTTGAGCGATGTCTTCTGAAATATAAGCGGCACTGTCAATATCTAGCCGGAATGCGAAGCTCTGACCTTCGAAATCTGTCAAATCTTCGAGATCCAGGAGATTATACGTCGATAGCGAAACATAGATGGGCCGGTCACATAATGAGAGGAACGGACGACAGATGGACGAAAAGAACAGTGGACTCCAAGAGAATGCAAACGTCGCCCAGGACGACCACCTACACGTTGGGCGGACGTGTTCGTAAACAAAATTAATCAGCTGTACCCGCAGCTGCAGTTGTTTTACAGATCACGGTACGACACTCGCAAGCGATACCATCCTCGAACAAGGCCAATACCATGGGACTACGATTGCGAGAGAAAGGAACGAATGGCATATGTGCTGGGCTCCGCACAGCTCGTGAAGACGGACCGTCCAAGTATCCAAGTAAGTAGTGAGCAATGAAATAAAAAATTGATAAGACCGCAGATGAAGGCGGCAGTTAAAACCGAAGGTACTACTAAAATAAAACATTTTTACTTGCTAAATGATCGCATCATCTTAGTTGTATTTCACATGATACCTTGCCGTTTAAAAATTATAGTAGGCATCAAATAAAGAGGTTAAAACAATTTTATTTGCCAATTGATCGCACTTATCATCATGCCTCTGTATTGTTACCACAACCATTGAATAATGAATACAATTCTCTAGGTTGTTCGGCTTAGACGGGGTGGTCATAGAACTTTCGGCAAAGGTTCCCGACGTCTTCGTCTTTCTCACAGCCGATGATCTGAGTCGATGGTTCACAACTGTTTGTCTTCTCGACATGGCGTCTTCCTAAGTCGGATTTTCTTCAGTGAGCACCGACCGAGTGGCGCAGTCCTACTCGGCATCGCTTTTTGCACAGGATTGTTGCTGCTTATAACGACAGTGCTTCGATAACAATTTCTTCTTCAACGAGTAATCCATCGTCCAACAATCGGTATTATGTTAACTCCATTACATGCGTGCTGTTTGGTTGCATAGTAGTAAAAAACATTCTAGTTCACTACCTCTCCTCTCATCCTTCACACATGAAAAAAGCACTTACCAAAAAACATGTACCGTACGGCTAAAAATGTGTGCACAGGAGAAGAGGAAACGAAGGAATCGCTAAACCTGGCACGAAAAATAGCCCATTTCCAATGGCTACGAAGTAGAAGCCACTCGGGTTACACAGAAACGTAGGGTAGTTTCCCGAAATGTTTCAAAAGTAAGTAAGATCTCTTTTAAGCTACCCTTCATATCAAATGAAATAAGTTACGCCATTAAGAGATGCTTAGGAAAAAGTGGTCTTGAAAATTATATAACGATTATTACATCCCGCCCAATACCCTACGCCGTCAGTTAGTCTGCAACCGTCTCTATGATCGTTTGTGGAGCTCAGAAAACTGTATGATCTGTCCCAACGGGAAAGACGGGGATTGCATGAGTTCAAGTGTAATATACTTTATCTCACGTAACGCATGCTGTGAATAATATATTGGGAAAACGGGTAGACCACTTTGTGCTCGCATAAAAGAACATCCAGATGGTAAAGTTAAAATTCGTTAAAACACTCCTCTAGGCACGCATAGTGCACAAAAGCACAATGGCGATGATTTTGAAGTGACTGTGCGGATATCAGCGCAAGAATCTTAAAGATCAACGCGCAAAACTCTTGAGGTGTTCTGGACATATTTCAAAAATCCAAAGACCAACCGGAAAGACGAATGCCTCACTATCACACGTGACCTGGCGCCCTATTCCAAAATGATATTTTGACCTCTGGGTGTGCCTCGCTCGCGACCCACGTGAAACTACGCGTGGGCCAACCCCACTCGTAACATCACGGTGAGTAGCCTTTTTGTTCAATATGGCATCTATTTAAAAGTTTGATCTTCATTAACACTTTGGAATTTTTTTTTCCACCGAATAATTAAAGTATTCCCATATAAAATACGTGCAGGCTTTGAGGAAGGCGAAATCGCTGAAACGTCAGCCGTCGACCAAGAACACCAACAAACCTCGCATCAGCTAAAGAAGATCAGTTTATAAGATCATATAAATAAACATGCCACTTTTTACCTGACGTGGCGTTGGTATAAATTTCTTATTGTTGATGTTATCGTTGTTCAATGGCTGACCTTTCTTCAGTAACATCGCCTTCCTCAGAGCCGTGTTGTGGGCTCGCCCGTGTGGTGAGACTCATCAACCCTCGTGAACGACACATGGAAGTGTAGCAGAGATATTCTGATTATTATGTCGAGCTTTATAGAAAGTCGAATCTTTTGAGTCAAGCGATGTTCAGTTCCATCTCGCGCTACTAGTGAACTCATTCCAGCGTGCTCGATGAATTAGTACCAAATTTGTTCTAAACTACGGGAAAAAACATGAAGTTAAATGATCGACGCCATTCGTTTGTTGTACATGCCAAGCACGCATCCAAACCCTTCTGCGATGCTTAAGGAAGTTGAGAGCTCATGGACCAATACAGGAGGATTTTTCTAGTTCCGAATCCTCCGTTCCTTAATTTTATGTTGTTTACATGAAATTAAACACTTTCTGTACTTAGCTCGAAGGTTTTAGTAGATTATGCATGCTATCGACTAAGATGAGAAGCTCAATACTGGTAGTTACTCGCAGGGTGGTAAAGTGATTGCGAGAACATAACTACTACTACTACATAGTTGTGATTAATGATTGGACAAAAACAGATGGAATGAGATGTATTTCAGTACCTACGCCAATTCGATATTCACAAATCTTCGTAAGAATCCTCTCTTGAATGCGATCGTATAGATTACGGTTGCTCAACTTATGTTCGTCTGCGTTCTCCATACTGACGTTAGGAAGTAAGCAGGTATTCGATGGTGGGTGGAAAGCGTTCCGGCGATTTCTACAACTTGGTAGCCCGGGCTCATTGTTATATGGTTATACCTTGAATAATTGTTTCACATAGCCCTCTGCTGTGGAGATACGAATTGAAAAATGGAAAGGAAATGAAGGGTAGATGGTTGTGTTTCAAATTGACTGTGTTCAATAGCGATTCCTGCTCTCGAAATCGCGTTTGGTTCCCAGATCATTCTCGTCGATAGGTGATTGCTGATGGGATCATTAGAGTAAAAAAGACAGGCTGAGCGAAAGGAACAAAGATAGCATCAGTGGTACTGTTGAGCGCTTCGAAAGGGTAATCGCGGTTATATTTAGCTGGGACCCCTTGTTTTGCAATTATCTCAGCATCCATAATGCTGAGATATTTGGAAAACTCCGGACCGCAGGGGTCTACGGTAAGGAACGCTATTGTCCTTTCCGGGAGAGTAACGCGTTCACCACCACACCATGCGGGTCCTTCGTTTCGCCTGTCTCTCAGCTAGTTCTATCGATCTTTCGCCCGTCAGCAATCACAGCATCATTGTGGTTGTGCATGACGATCTGTCGAAAAATGCAAGATCGCGTTTCCTACCTACGAAGAATCAGCGAAAAAAGAGCATCGATTCTGCTAGTTATAAACGCACCAATAGCGAAGGAAATGTCTGAGCACTTCCCATGCTAGTTGCTGTGTCAAGAACTCAGGCAGAGACGCTAGTATAATTAGTGATAGATGACCAAGGCCACCTGCGAGATGGAGCCGGCAGCAGTGAAGCTATTAGTTATCGTTAAAGAAAAATTTCGCAGCTTTTCGTTACTATTACAATCATAGTTAGTGTATACTATATTAGTTAACAAAAGAACTAATAATCCGTTCTTTCACACCTATTTTCTGTAAGTTCTTTGCTTCCTTCTTCTCCAGTGTAAATTCGTAATCTTCTCATCAAAACGTCATCGGATTGCAACAGTTTCCAGCTTTTGGTGAGAAACGTTCCAAGCAAAAATTTCCATGCCAAAAATTGGATTTCTTAACGTCTGATGCTGTCATTGAACTCTCCCACCTAGTTCGGCTTTGAAAATCTCCGTTGTTGATGGAATGAATGGTCGACCGATAGGCAAAGCAAGAACATCTGCAGAGCTTAGCTGAAGGGGCTGAAAGAAGAAAACAGCGAGAAATAAGATAAAGCCAAGAAACCACCAATATGAGAAAGGAAAGGGAAACCGTGTCAGAATTGACCATAGACAAAATAAGCATATTATGGCTCCAGGTTTTGCTTTAAGTGAAAAATATCCTTCACTTTGTTGGAATTGACAATGCACCGAGATGAGGAAGAAAATTGGACGCTGTGAAGAACGCGAATGAGGTGACGCTGGGCTGTGGCTTCCTTAGCTTGGCAAGCTTTCTTTAATCCTCTCAAGTTTCTGGCAAAGCTGGGTGTTTAAAAAAGCCTGTCAATTAGTCGCAATTTTCTCCCCGATTTGCAGATGCAATAAAATTTGTTCCTCTGCACCTTAGATGTTGAGGCCACATTACGTTTTTGTAACGGCCACAGAATCATCACTGTTTCACTGTTTTTTTAAGGATTTTTGGAAAATGACTACAGTTCGAGAAGTTGCATTCTTGTAGCAAGCGATCAATTCAATCGTTGTGTTTTAGGTCTTAGTGACGCTTCAAACCTAAAACAGCGCACGAAGGAAAATATTGCTGTATTTTCGTTAGAAAAAGAACTGCTCAGAACTACATTCAATGGGATTCCAATACTGTCGTTAGTGAATAACAGTAGATACTCGTTCCACAGTTTATAACAATGCGTTTTATCACAGGAAGGGCTGACATCAGACTTCGGAGAACTGTGTTGTGGCGGCACACACGTCAAGGAACTCGAATGTGGTGATTGGAAACATTTCTTTCAGTAAGCGAGTCGAATTACTGTATTGCTCGAAGTTGCGTGTAAAGGTGAAGGAGTCACTCATTTCCAATATGTTGGCGATTTGCCGACTTTGTGAAAAACGAAAGCACTGTCGTCGCCATTGGCTCTTTAATGAGAATTTTAAGAATGCTGAATAGAGCTGACTGAATAAATAATTCAGTGTTGTGGCATTTCCTTTTCCGTTAAATGAATTTCTGAGCAACGAACAGTTCCTCCACAGCATTCTCCTTGCGCTTTCAATACGACACATCACGCAGACGCAGAATCCTCTCCAACAGAGAAAAAACCGCGGTTACTACCACTCCATGAGGTCATGCTAGTGCTTGAAATCTCTTTTAGAAAAATTTCGGCACTCAAATGGTCACTTCAGCGAATTAGATAACGGGCACATTACCAGTTTAGTCCTTCTACCGACAATAAACTTCCCAGCACCCGTTCTTTGTACTCTTCCTGTTTGCTTTAAGTATTCAGAACTAATTCATGTGTTGTTGCCTCTAGCGAAAGAGACATCATTGCATAAGGATTTTGTTACGGTGGCATTGACAGAGAGAATTTCGATCTAAATTTGTCAACATGAACTGGCCAAGAAATTTCGTATTCCAAAGCAGGAAACTCTAGTACCTTCTGATGTTGTAAAGATTTCGAAAAGTGACTACTGGTTTTCGGTGCGAAAGGTCGACCACTGAGGATTATCGATGCAGATCGATCCGGCTCTGAAGAACGCGAAGACTTCGAAACGTTAGTTTTCGTCAACCACGTGTTTGCTTATAACCGAAGAAGGTAGTGACGAATTCGTTCCACAGAACTTCGTTCATAAAGGAACCTGGTATGGATGCCTTACTACGCTGTCCGTACCGAATCGCGTTTCGAATGCTGTTGCAAAGAAATTCTTCACTAAACCACTTAGGAAACAGCAAAATGCAGAAAGCGTACTGGTCTACATATGAAAATCATAGGATGTCTCATCGCTTTAAGGGAAATGTTTCATCAAAAGCTACGATAGGGTGCTGGTGCGATACAAAAAACCCTTTCTGTAGAAACTTTGCAATAAAACTGATAAAAGAAAGTTCGGAAATCATTCCGCTCATGATCTTTGATGAAGTAGCTTTCAAAGACGGTAAAATATTTGTTACTTATTCTTGCGCTGAGGTTATGTCTCTTTGATGTTTGCTAAAAATTAAGGCGTGGGAACAAGCAGCAACGAAGTGAACCCGTAAAATAGTATTCTGTCAGAAACGATGCAAAATTTGCAACGAAATCTGTGCTTCGTTTTTCTCGTTCGATATCTTCTTGAACAGAAAGTTTCTTAAAAGTGCGGTCATAACGACTGCGTTTTGTCGATTCTGAATTTCCTTTATTCGTGGGAATGCCAAGATTTTATGCCACTATAACGCGAATGAGGTGGCGGGAACACACTGTGGGCGTGGCACCTGGAGAATTGTATTCGTCGCAGTGGTCGCTTTCATGCACCTCGTTCATATTCAAGGTTCGACATTCATTTCACTTCTACAACCGACGTTTATAGACTTTCTGATAGCAGAATATCACGTAAATGTCGCTCAGACGAATTTCCTCTGGAATTCAACAACTATGGGACTCCTGAAACGCTGGAAAAAGTGAAAATGCTGTGGAAAGGTCTTCCACGCTAACGTCCCTTTTTGTACTCTTCCACGCTTACGTTACTGTTGTACAACTGCCGAGTTCGAATAACTTGCTGCCCTTATGAACGATCTGATGCAGAAGATGTAATCTTCGTTTTCAATCGTCTTTACAATAATTGCTTAGAATTTTAGGAACCAAAAATGCGTAGTCCTACTAACGTGGTGAATCTTCCGACTGTTCTGGTTGGGCTTCTAACCGCAGTCTCGACAGTGGTGGGATGTGGAGTGATGCCACCAGGCCAATGTAATGAGTAGAAGATTGTTGTGCTCGTACAAATAATTCAAATAATTGCAATTTTAAACACAGAGTTTCGAAACTTAACAAAAGTGAAAAAGATTTAGCACATCACCATCACTCAAAAGCTTTCGTAGTAGGAACCGTTTGATGAGAACACTGTGAACTCTGAAAGACAGAAAGGGAAGAAGAAAAATGTCCTAAGAAATATTTTTCCCGAATGCTCCTCAAATTTCGGAAAGAAATAGTTACCACAAAATAATTACGTTCTTGATTCTTACTACTCTTTCGTTAGGTATTTTTGCAATTATGGATTATTACTTCGTTTGTTAGCAACAAAAGATACCAAATTTTGTTACAGCAAGCACTAGAAGCTTTAACATCACCGGCTTTAAATTGCCAGTGGCCATGGTTTTCAGTGGAATGGCCAATGTCCCTGCCCAAGCTCCTGGCATTGCGACTAGCATGGGAGGAGCTCAAGCATTTGTACAACGTATTACAATGCAAGCAGTGAGTTCACAACTCCTAGATTTTAAGCTTTTTTTCGTCGTTTGCTCGGCTGGCAAGAAAAGTGAGCTTTCAATTTTTTCACAGTCCATCACATTTTTAGTTTGAAAAATGGCTTTAGTTTGGCCCTGACGAAAAATTGGTTGAGAACATTCCCATATAAACTCTTTCAACAAATGAAATGCGTTTTTTCTTCAGGTCTTTGAAGTACTCGAACGGCAAGGTCGTGGCGCAGGCCTTTCTGACGCCATTATCGGAGTCATCTTAGGTCAACTTACTGTTCAGACCACTTATACTCCACTGGAATGCCCTTTCGTATTCGCGACCCCTATTCCAGCGAATGGAAATACTAGTGAGTCTACAGCATCTCGTGTCCGCAAAGTAGTGCTCATGCACAGTTCTTCATATGACAGAGAAACCCTGCAAAATCGTTTATGGCTTCGTTCGTTATATTTCTCCAACCGTAAAGGCCCCCCAGATTATAAGCACAAGCGCAAACATTCAATTTGTTTAACCAATATTACAAGTAATGAGAAGCAACAATAGTTAATAAGGAAAATAGTAAGAATACTATTAATTAGAGGTAACCACACGTTTTTTGCCAACAATTTGGGAGCCTCTTCAGAGAAATGAAACTGGCGAACATTTTTGATACCCGTCTTTTTTCTTAAATAGAGATCATGGCGTGATGAATGAGAATCAAAGGAGAAACAGAAGCGGGAATGGTAGATGAGGATCGCAATCACTTCTGGGTTCGGTCTATTTGCCATTTAAAAAGCCAAAGAAGCAAACCATTTAGTCATCCTTCTGCAAATCGAATGTTCCTGCTGCTTCTTGGTCACACAGTTTTAGTTTTAGTGATTCCAACAAAATGTTTGTTTCCCCACATTTTAAAGAGGAAGTGTCCCAAATGTAGCTCTGCACGGGGGTGAGTTATGAAATGCATGTTTCTCCTGAAACATTTGACATTCCGCCTTATGGGAACCCCGAGTGAGCTTGGAATTCGTCATAACCCTCTCCAGTTGATAGCGTTTCGTCCACTGCATCACCGAGGCTCTTGGTTTGAATTTCTATCAACTAGCGCTGTCACTATCATTGTGGTTGTATAGCTTCACATTAACTGCGTTCGATGCCGATTTATGTTCCCAAGTTGATTCCCGATGGATGATGACTTCTGATGGCACTACTATTAGCTTAAAAAGAAACTTGTTGAAGGAAAGGCATAGGAAGGGGCTCGGTAATGCAGCTGGCAACATGTGATCACCCGGAAAGCGTAATCGATTTTTTCAGAGCTCAACTATGTTCAAAACTTCGAATATCCTGCTATCGTGCAAAGCGCACATAGAACAAAACAGTAGCTGACATCTTGGCAGTATCGCATTCTTCAGAGCCACGAAGGGAATTGTATTGATGTAAGTATTTTACTGGGCCAAATCCCTTCAATAACGCAAAGAAAAAGACTAAATTCTGAACCGTAATAAGATGGTCAACAGCATCTCGAAAAAACCCACCGTTTCTAACGCGCCTTCCACAGGGAAGAACAGCCGCTTAGGGTCGCTCATAGTTGATGGCTGCACCACGTTACACCAAAAGTCGATTCCAAGATACGGGAATGTCCAAGTGTGACAGATTTGTGGACATTCTTTTCTGGTATTCCACTCTCTCGCGAGCTCCCAAATGTTCCTAGAACATCTAACGAACGTGCCTCCTAACAACGCGTACGTTATAGAGTCCTTCGACCATATCGCAGTGCAAACCGTCCTCGAACTTCTTGTGGAACACGAAGGTGGAACAAATATGTACGGCTTGTCTATTCGGGATCTTTATCGCTCTCTCAAAACAGTGCATGAATTTCAGACGGCCTGGGAAATATTACACGTAAGCGAAGGGAATTTGCAATGGGACAGCGGGTGGCACTAAGTCTTTTCCATTGCGTTTATGTCTAAAGTGAAAGGCTCCGTTGTTGGTCTCGAACTCTTGTGTGGATGTATGGATGATTGTTCACCGTTTTCTCTACGCTGAAGGGGATGGGGCAATGTTTGCTTTGAATGTAATGCTTTGAATTGTTGAACGAACCATCTGAGTACATTAAAGTTGTCAGGAACCAACCGAAAGAAAACTAGCTTCAATTTCATAAGTTCAAATTACTTTAGCAGATTGTGGTTAGATGAAAATATGGTGCCCAAAACCATGTAATGAAAACATCCTTGTTTATTTCCTCTGCTCCTACCCTACGTACACTGTGAGGGGACCTGTGAGCAAATTTTCCGAAGAGCCATCTCTGTGTGCACGAATAGGGAACTAAAGGAATAATGGCAAGAGATGGCTCGGACAACAACCATCTCCAGATGCAATCCCACAACATAAGCTTAGAAGGAAAGCAAAGCTCCAAAACGAATGGTTTGGCAGAAATAAAACGCACTTTGCGTTGGCCATTATTAGAGGTGAAATAAATTTAACTATAAAGCTGTGCTTATGAAATGCAGATCCACAGGAACCAGTAGCGATAATTGAAATACAAAAAGATAATCTTCGCCGTCATTTGCTTCGAAGCCGCCTATTCCACCGTCTATGTGGAACAAAGAATTGTGTAATCTGCCCTCATATCAGGGGCGGTTGCTGCATGAGTTCTCAGGTACGATATAGTTAATGTTTTGTAATACTTGAGGAGAAGAATATATTGGCAGCAGACAGACCATTACGTATCCGTATTAAAGAATGTTGCCCAATAGCGACGCAGAGGATACAAAAAGCACAGCGGAGGCGATTTCAACACAAGAGTCACTGTCTTCGCGCAGTATTCCAAGACTTTATTGTGCAAACTCCTTGAGGCTTTTTAAATAAATGTCGGTAATTCGAAAATGAATAACAGGGAGAAATTCTCAGAAATCACACGCGATTTAGCTCCGTATCTCATAGCTAATTTTTGACGAGGGTTGAAGCAGTCGTCAATTGCAAACGACTCTAAGCGGCTGTTCTTCCCTAGTGGAAGTCACGTAGAAAAACGATAGGGTTTTTCGGGAAGCATTTGATCGGTTCATTACAGTCCAGTACTTCTGTTTGTGTTACTGATGCGTTTGGTCTAGTAAATTACGTATCAATAGACAAGTCCAAGCCATGAAGAAGGCGATATTGCTGAAACGACAGCTACTGTTGTGTTCTATGTGTGCCTTGAACGAAAGTAAACGTGTGTCGTGTAGCAACGTCGCAATTGCTGAGAAAGGAAACGACACACTTATAAACTACGAGATTAGGAGAAAGTGAATCCTTGGCAGCATCTCACCATCACTATGGTTGTACCCGGCGCACTGTCTGTTTTGCAAAATATTTTTTTGTGTCCATCTCACGCAAGAGTCTAGTAGTCATTGCTATGTTTCATCACATTCAGAGGTGGAATAATAGTAATTTTGGGAAGACAAAAACAACTCAGAACAAAGAAATTTCGGTACTTACTTCAGCAAAAATACACTTTTTAAAAAAACTTTGCTGTTGACGAAATCTCAACACGGTTCGTTATATGCGAGTGTCCATTGTCGTCTTAATTAACACCGATTGCCATTTTGAAAGCAAACAATTGTTTACTTACAGAAGCTTCTTCCAGTTGTGATGGGTAACATCTACTGCATTATTGTTGGCAACACGGTGACCGCAATATGCAGTACAACGATGGCTGCTCCACCTCAAATGTGTATGCCAAGCGATGGCACGAACGTGATGAGTATTCCCCCCCAACACTTGTCAATTGGAGGAACTCTCACGGTTTGTACACCTTTACTTTTGGTACAAATTTATTTCGAAGAAAAAGAATGTGTGTAGACTACGAACATCATCATGGCGAACTGGTCGAGAGAGATGTGGCAAAGTGTGGTGGACAGAGTGGTGCGAACCTTGGCATCTGGTCCATTTGGAGAGAACTTCATCTCAGCAACTGCCACTGTCACCTAATACACGAACTGAACTGTGATTCGTTTGAGATGAACATTCTAATTCAAGCGATATTTGTCGTTATATTAAATGAGAAATGGCAAATGGCAAGGCTGGTAGTTAGTCAGAGGAATGCAAGACGTTACACGAATGTGTAGAATGTGTCGAATTTGAAATGCACTGTTTCCATTGAAGAATCACTACGAAATTTGTAAACGGAGAATTACATGACGAGACTTTTTCGCTTACAAGTAGCGAAAACGCGTTCATCACTGAATTATTGTTGTCCATAATGAAACTACTGTTGGTAGGAAAAAAGATTTGGGACAGTCAAAAATTCTTTTACTGCAGTGTCCTCATCTTGTGTGCTGTTGAATCATCGTGAACAATTCTCCTTGCTGTAATGAGTTCGCCCATATTCAGTGTAGAAATCGGTCAGTAAAAAGAGACTGAAAAGCTTCCTTTGCATTTTGTAAATTGGAGATCTTCATGTGGATGTGCGTCTTGTCTCACGAAAGGTTTTTAAATGGTGAATAAGAGCCTTACAGTGAAACAATACATGATAATTAGCCATGCCAATATTAGAGGTTAATCGGTTCTTGAAATATTGCTACGCTCTGTGTCAACTGCCAATGACACCGATTGGCGCATGATGGACTGGCCGGAAAAAAAAACAATTTGTTATCATCGGACCGGACGGTCGCTGTGAACAAAAACCGTTCTCCGTAAAAAGAGTGTCGCAGGGTGAGGATGCCTCGCACGCGCTATGTTCCATTGAAGGAGGAACGACTCGATGCGACGAATCACCAGATCAAGGGTTCGAAAAACTGTGGACATCGACTCGGATCGTCGGCTGTGAGGAAGGCGAACGCGTCGAATAGCTTGCCGAATTAAGCTCATTTTGTCAACAGAGTATTAGCTCATGAACAAAAGGATATAATTTTATCAATTGTGATCACTACCATCCAACATCATCAAGATTAAAAAAATCTAATGATTCTAGTAGCAGTAAATAAAAGTAGAGTGAGCGGTATTTAAAAAAATTGTTATATCATTATTTGCACTACTGCTTCAGCTTGACTAGGTTCAATGCCCATTTTTGCCCCAAAGGTTATTTCCACTTACGGCTGATTGCTGGTATCACCTATAAAAAAACACAGCTGAGAGAAAAGCGAAACGAAGAACCAGCATGGTGCGGTGATGAACGCGTTAGCTCTCGGAAGGGTAATTGTGTGTTCCGATGACACTTGCGGTCTTAAGTGTTGCAAATACTTCATCATCATTGTGTTTATATTTCACATAACACGCCTCCATGAAAAAAAATAGCCAGTAAATAAAATGTGATTACATTCTAATGATTCTATTTCCTATCGCGATGACTGCTACCACATCTTTATTTTTGCATTCAACATAACGCCTATTTGAGAACTGAGAATTTAAGACGAAGGGAAGGAACTTTAAAATAAGATACAACTACACAAAACAATGATTACAGCCAAATGAGTGGAGTGACGACGATTGAGACCTGAGGCATATTAGGACACAGCAGAAAAAGTAAATGAGAACCTTCCACAAGATAGGACAGCCACGTCGACGGGTTCAGCTCTCTCCGTGCGCAGATAATGCACTGCAGGTTGTGCCTTCGATTTGTTATCCGTGTGTATGAAAACACATCGTTTTACGTTTTCAGTCGACAAATCCTCACGAATATCTCGACACTGTGGTGAAGCTTCGCAATATTCCACTACGAATGTGAAGCATTTCATATGGAAAAGTCAGTATTTTTGCAAACAATTTTTTTGTCCGTTCCTCGTGGAAGCCTGAATGTAAGATTTTCCAGGAGAAAAAAAAGTGAATGCCATCATCTGCTGCACAGCAGTTCTGTGAGTTGGTGAACGTGTTCTTCTACTGCCCATTAACGAAAGGGTGGAAAGTGCTAATGTACCGTCATTGACATAAGGAAAATTATGACCATATTGTCATAAACCAACTTTCGTTCAATCATAGTACAAACGAGGTTGACACGAGGTTGTTACGAATTATTAATTTTCCTAAGGTTTCGACATTTTTCTATTTTAATACCAACTTCTTCAAAATGGGTTATATATTAAAAACAATCTTTCATCAAAGGATAGTCATTAAAGAACAATAGCCTTGTACAGTATAGAGTTGCTGGATAACGCTGCCTTACCAGAGAAGTGCTCTACTTAAGAATATTCGTCTCAACACCACAACAAGGACACCACTTCGAGAAGGCGAAACACTATAGAGCGTAGATGTGGACCATCGCCTCTGATGAAGACGAAGACGTCGGAACGTCAGTGTTAGCCGATCAAAGAAATAAGGTAGATCAAAGCGATTAATGTTTAAACAACCACTGTTCTCCCTCATATGAGGGATCTCAAGCCGGTTAGTTGCGAGGCTACGTTACTCGTCCCCATGTGGCGGATAGGGGGTTAATTGCGGAGCAAAATCTCCCGTATGTTTCCCTTAGATGCAGATGAATCCAGGGGGTGAACTACCTGTTGCTGCTGTGCCAATTTGGCTCACACTTTCTGTTTTACAAGGCGTATTCATGCACTCGTGTGTGGGTGCGTTGAAGTTTATGCGGATTGTATTCTACGAGTCAATTCGGCCAAAAGCATGCAATCAAGTGAGAGCGAAGTACGGGAGGCGGTTAGGAGTCGCCTCCATCAAATAAGTTCCATGTTCACTTGATAGCGACTGGCAAGCTACCCGTGCCCGAATACCCGCGTGTAATCGCCAACATGTGTTCAAATTTGCAAAGTTCTGCAAAAGAATGGTGAAGGATCGCAAAGTGAGGAAAAAGCAATAATGACGGAAGATGCAGGGACACACTGGCGTGTCATCAAATGAAACTTATGTGCGAAACTGCATAGGATCGAAAAACCGTTCGCAGAGCCCACAAAAATTTTACCAATTACAAAAATCAAGATTATTGCACTCTACCGCCCAAATGGAACAGTTACAGCGTACAGAAAGGCAATGGAGAAAATCACTGACGATTACTACTCGTATCTCTTCAGCTGCCATGTCCTCTTGCCCTCATATGGAATAAAAGTGGATGGATACATCACCCCATCGCTCCAGCCTTCCGAAATCCGAAATACTATTTCGTCGGTGAAAAAATCGAACAGCACTAGGTCCAGAGGGGGGCAAGATCTGAACACTTGTACGACATTCCGCCAGTCCTCGTAAACACACTGGCTGTGCTGTTCACAAGTTACTCGTCTGAATACAAGGTCCCTACTGAATGGAAGACCAACAAGACCGTGCTATTGTTCAAAAAGGGTGACCTCCAAGATATCGGCAACTATCGCCCATTCCGATTGTGTCGGTCGTCCACAAACTTTTCACTCGAGTCAGCCTGAACAGATTTGGCAGAACACTGGATAAAAGACAGCGAAGGGATCAAGCAGGGTTTCGAAAAGGATTTAGTACGACGGACCACATCCACACGATAACAAGACTCAGGAGCGTCGGGAGAGTACAAAAGACCGCTCTGTCTCACTTTTTATCCATGTAAAGGCAGCCTTTGACTCTATTGAGGAAAGAAGCAGTCATGGAAGCCCTTGATAATCAAAGAGTCCCTACTCAGTACATAAAGATTTTTTTTGAGCTTTACAAAAATTTTCACAACCAAGATATCACCATTCTGCAACGATATTAACATGAACGTCAAAAAAGGGAGTTGGACGAGGCGATACTATCTCGCCAAAAATATTTTCAGCCACCCTCGAGAACGTTTTGTGAACAGCGGAAAGGGATAATATGGGAGGGTAAATCGATGGTGGGCAATTACACAGTCTTCGATTTGCTGATGACATCGTTCTTATAACACCGAACATTAACCAAGCGGAACTTATGCTTGCGCGACTTTGACAAAGCCTGTGGAAAGATTGGTCTTCGACTAAATATCACAAAGACGATGTTCATGAAAGAACATGAATGAGGGATTGGTTTCGTATGATCACATTCACGCTCAACGGAACGAATATCTCCGAATGCTCCAGTTATATCTATCTAGGTCGGGTAATCAATATGATGAACGGCTTAGCTGCAGAGCTGAGCAGGAAGAAACGAGCGGCTTGTGGAGCTTTCAAGAGTATCGAGGATGTAGTAAAGCGAACAAAGAACACTCGACTTCGTGCCCACTTTTCGACTCCTGTCCTAATGTATGGGCCAGAAACCTGGTCGCTGCGTAAGCAGGATGAAAGATCACTCAGCTTTATCGAACGCGCAGTCGAAAGGACGATGCTAGGATTATACCATTTCACACAAGTAAAGGAATGGGATCCCGAAGCTCCGACCCGCGTCAACGATCAAAAATCAAAGATGCCGTTCTGTACGCCAAACAGTCGAAGATAAAGTGGGCCTAACACGTAATGCGTATGAATGACAAGCGATGGAGAAGAGCCGTTAGTGACTGGATTCCTCGGGATGTCAAACGTGGTGCAGGAAGGCCACCGACCCGATGGTCAGAGTTCTTCATGAAGAGCGTAGAAGAAAGATATGATGCTCGAGAAGTCCCTAGAGCGAGCCGAACCCCACTGGGCTACTCTTGCACGAGACAGAGAAAAATGGAAGATTTACTGGCGCCCGCTCGACGATCAACGGGGGCTACAGGTGGTACAGGTGATACAGCTGATACTGCAGTTCAAATGCCCGTTACTGTGTTACCCATGGTGATGCAGTTCCGCAGCATCATGACATCAACTGGAAGAAATCACAGGTTTCATGTGGACGCATTCCTCGGCTTGAAATGGAAAACAGAGAAAAGCTCGAAAACAGTTCCGGACACTGAATTTCTTCTATTCTTCAAAAAAAAGTCTTCTTATTAGGTATTTTCTTAGGTATTTTAGATATTGTTTGTTTCCTCTTTTGACAACAACGGGTTCAGTTCTGCTTTTTTCATGCCTGTTATAATTCTACTTGGAATCTGCCAAATGAGCGTTCAGCACTGAAAACCCACATGCATTTTCCATATTTGACATTGGGTTAACGAAAGCTTTTTGGCATCTCATTGGGTCGCAAGTAATCTCAGCAGTAAGTTGATCCAAAATGACGGCGAATACTGCATCGGAGACGCCAGCATTGCGACCTTGTCGTTGGAGAACAACATAGACATGAAGAAAGAGGTTATTCAGCTGTCCGAAAAGTTTATACTCTTTGATGAGCAACACACCGTGCTGACACTAGAAATCTGACCAATTTTCAAAAAAGTGGGAGCTCACTTCCTCTAAACACCCAACAGCTAGAAAAAACTTAAATTCTAAGGCTTGTGAACTCAATGCTTGCATTACGATGAAAGGATAAAGGATAAAGCTCTCGGCATTGACCAATCCCTGAGGGATGCGCCATGCACTCGACTTCATTAAGCATCGTTCGGAGGTGACTGAATGCATATCTGGCCTTTATAATGACTCGCAGTGACCTGACGATGTACCGATCCATCCTCCCAGACAACTCTGGTACCAATTTGCTGAATCCGGAGGAATGGAGGGCCTGGTGGGACCGTGGGCGCGGTGGTCGA
>JADANN010000310.1:0-142660 GCA_018806985.1 Angiostrongylus vasorum
CACAATCCATGCTCCTTTCTTTCTTGCTTAGTCGAGGTCCACGGAGAAGTACTAGCGAAGCAAAGACGATAATTATTTAACTCAATGAAGCGAGGAAAAGGTTGCACTGCGCATAGAAGACCCAGCTCATGAAGAATCGAAAAGAAAATACATCCCAAGAGCAGCTTTCTATTAACCTTGGCATTGATTGATAAGTCACTGTTTTTCTCCGACAAGCAAACCGAGGTTGATATTACAGAATTTATTAGCACACAATAGCTGACGTTTCGGCGGTTTCGCCTTCTTGAAAGCCTGGTAAGGTGAAATTGACATGTAATCTACTCAGTCAAACATTTTCATAACCCTAGCAGATAAAATTTAACACATAAATTATGCATTTGCATAATAAACAGCTTTTTAAACCCCCCACTGTCTTATTCTTTGCCAGTATTCCAATTAGCTGCTGGAGAGTAGCCACACAGAATAATACACCGGCGAGGACTGTGCCTTGGTCAGGTCACAAATAGAATCAGCCTGACGTTTGGCGCGAGATCGCGAGTGATAATAAGGCGCTCCTCTTTGTGGTTCATCTTTGGATTTTTGCAATTAATCCAAAAGGCTTCAAGGATTTTACGCGCTGATGTCTTCGATTCCTGCGCGAGGATAGTGACTCCTACTTCAAAATCTTCTCCGTTGTGTTCCTGCATCCTATGCACGCCTAGTGGAGTGTTTGGTTTTAATTTAGATTTACCGACTAGGTGTTCTTTTATGCGGACGCAGAGCGGTTTACCCGTTTCGCCAAAGTATTCGTCCCTGCACGCTTTTGAAAGAGATCAGATAGACTGTGCCCGAACTCGTGCAGTCACCGTCTCTATCGTTAGGGCAAATTATGCAGTTTTTCGTTACACATAGACGGTCATATAGGCGGTTGCGAACTAGCTGGCGTCTTAGAGTGTCCGATGGTGTTTCTATCACTCTTACGTAATTCTCTACACCGGCCCTTATTAAGTAACGTTTTATGGGTGCACATATTTCGTTTGAAATAAAGGGCGAGAGGAATGCAGTCTTGCTCTCGCTAGAATTATCGTTCTGGGACGTGGTTTTTCTTCTGTAGCTGTGCCGAGAAGGTACAGTTTCGTAGCCGGTTGAAATGGCTATTGAAATGCGCGCCAGTTTCGAGGATTCTTCCTTCCGTTATGTGCACATGCTGGTGGCGGTTCACATGACAGTTTCGTGTTTCAAGAATCTACTAAACAATTCTTTAAATCGTGTAGCTTTCTTCTATACTACTGAAAAAAGCCATCAAAGACGTAGCGGAACCAAGAACGGGGTCTTTGCTCGACTGCGCGAGCTTGTTCCCTTTTTTGACATGATTTCCTTCGATGATAAGTGTGTCCTCAACAATATTAACATAAACAAACGCTTTAATTTATCTCCATTCAAGACAACTGTCGACAGTAACCTTGTTTACCTTCCATTGGTAAGCTAACAGAAGGCTGCTACCAAATATTTATTTGGTCAACGCTCCGATGTCTTCTTCTAGGAGTTGATGATCAGAGTTGTTGTCCACAGTCCTTCCTACACTGTCTTAAATGTGGTGTCTTAAAGAGGCTACCTAATCCACTGACGCTCTTTTTGTACAGGACGGTTGTTGTTTATATGATTGTCTGGTGATAATAACTTGCTTTGTGTAGACAATCCAGCCTGCAGCACTCGGTCTTTGATAAGCTTGCAGCTAACGACGATCACCGGCCAATTACACCATCTTCTATAAGATAGCATCGCCGCGTAAAGCTGCCTCATTCGAGCGATGATGCACTGAGAAGAACCAACTCGATGCGACGAAGACACTACATATAGTTTAGGAAAGACTCTGGATACCGACTAGGATCATCTACTCTGAGAAGGCGAATATGTCGAAGCGTTGATTGAATAAATATTTGGTAAAGATCTCGTGCTAATTTATCAAAGGAGCAAGGTGGATTGATCATTCATACCGAGGTTAATTGAAAGCCGGCTTTGAACAACTGTCAATAGTGTCCATGTTCAAAATATAAGTTTAGAAGTGCCGATGCTTAAGCAGGATAAAAGGTCACTCAACGTCATTAAACGCACACTTGAAAGGACAATGCTAGGAGTATCTCGTGCCACATAAGTAAAGGAAGAGGTCCGAAGCTCCGACCTGTGTCAATAATCAGAAATCAAAGACGCCAATCTACACGCCACACTCTCGAATAGAAGGTGGGCCAAACGCGTAATGCGTATGAACTACAACCGATGGACGAGAGATGTTAGTGGCTGGACACCTTGGGATATCAAACGTACTGCAGGAAGACTACCGACCCAATGGTCATAGTCCTTAATAAAAACGCTATGACAAAGGCAATATCGACGGTCTGTAGTTACACCATCTTCGCTTTGCTGATCACATCTTCCTTATAACACAAAACATTAGCCAAGCGGTACGCATGCTTGCCGACTTTGATAAAGCCTGTGGAAAGATTGGTCTTGGAATAAATTACCCCCTGTCAAGCAATTAAGGGAAGAGATCCGAAGCTCCGACCTGCGTCAACGATCAGGAATCAAAGATGCCGTTCTGTACACCAAACAGTCGAAGATAAGGTCGGCCGGATACGCAATGCGTGTTAATGACAACCGATGGACAAGAGCCGTTAGTGACTGGATTCCTCGGGATGTTATACGCACTGCATGAAGACCACCGACTCGATGGTCACAGTTCTTCACGAAGAGCCTAGAAGAAAGATATGAAGCTCGACAAGTCCCTAGAGCAAGCAGAACCCACTGGGCTACTCTCGCACCGACAGGGAAAAGTGGAAGATTTACTGGCGCCCGCTTGAGTCACTCGACGAACAACCGGACTACAGGTGGTACAGGTGATGAGAAAGGCGTGATGGTCAACGAGTCCCTTGAGCGAGCAGAATATACCAGGCTATTTTGACTGCTCTTACACATGATAGGGTAAAAGGAAGATTTTCTGGACCGCGCTCAAGTTACTTGATGGTTAGTGGGACTAGAAGTGGTACAGGTGATACATCGTGTCGCTTCCAACTATCATCATGATTTATCGTAGCGATTGAAAAGGCAATCAGAAGGCAAAAAGAGCTGAACGTTCAAAACTGGCGTGCTGTGATAAAGGTTTCGCTTTACAACCTCAGCATCTCCTATGGAATTAAGAATGTCCCAAATTTGTCTACATGGGATACATTGCGTATTAGTTATACTGTCATACATATATTAGACATCAACTTTCTTGATAGGTGATTGCTCTTTTCACCATGCATCATCCTCGTTTGCCTACTTCCTTCACTCTGTGTTCCCTATGTGCCACTTACATGTTTATATTTGACGCACTACAATTTCTGTTCATTTTCAAGTATCTTTGAAGTTTGTTTCTCCTCTGGTTATTGTCTATTTCCTTGCAAATTATTCCATACGAGTTTTTACACTAACTTACTTGGATGGCCCTTCTTCATTGGTTGTGCGAGCTCCAGGAGAATTTCCATTTTCTCAGAGTTCTGCTGGTTTAGCCATTATGTTTTCCTAGAGTCCCTTGGTCAGCCTAGCCAAAGTCCGCCCCACGTCGTTACCACCATTGGCGGCCTTGGGGATATCAGAGGGAGCTTTACCATCGTGTGACTAATTTGATACCTGACGGTGGGGAATCCTAGAAACTTCTAGCTGGGCTTCCTGATGGGAACGCCAGACTCCTTTTCAGCTTAGAAGACCTTTTCGAGTGGATGAGTCCTCCCGCTGTACACCGCAGCCCAACATCTCCCAGCTACCATGAGACGGTAAGCCCTTGGGAGGTTTTTACGCCAAAGGAATCAAAATTTTACATGTGCAAGCGATTTCGCCAAGTGACAATTGCAACTCAACTTTGAACTCAGCGTGCGCAAGGTAGGTACCCTTATCGCATGTCGTATTTGTCGTATCTGCATTAAATTCTAAAAAATTCTAATGACTTTAGATTAGTTTGGTGTTCGTTTAAATTTGGAAGACTAAGTTATTCCTAATTACTTATGCATTTAAATCTTTGTCAATCAGTGCAAATATGTCAACGATTTTCTATGGTATTTCATGGCTTCATCGGAGAACTCTTCAAAGTAATTTTTAGAAGTCGATAATGAGACAACTTTTCATTGCTTGAAAAAACCACTGCTCCAATTTCACAAAGTGATTTTAGGCAGGCGCTGTCTGACACGTACTTGAAAGTCTGCACACTTTTTGGAAGGTCATGCACACTATTTCGTGTTATGCATTTTTCTTTTCGAATATAGTCGAATACATTCAGAACGAGTTGTTGTAAATCGTCTTCTTCCCATTTTTCCAAACGGATCATAAACTTCAATTAGATTGGTTATCATGTCCAAGCGGTTCTAGAGATCCATCAGTATATCTGGAACATCCTGGTCCGTCACCTGCTTCCGACAGACGTCCTTCTCCACTTACATCGTTCACTTCTTGGAGAGAATTTACGACTTCAAACCCGACAGCAAATAATGCACGCAGACCGAGAAGACGGTTTCAATAATGCTCAAATGAAGTGAATTAGGGAGTGATTTCAGTGTTCGCAAGCATTATATCAAAAGCGTAGCTGTAAATACTGAGGTTTGCAGTAAGTGTGAATCGTATTTCAACTGTGTTAATTCTTAATGTGCAAGACAGAAAAGGGAATAAATAGTTTGTGACACATATTGCTTATAAACACTGCTAGAAAACAAAGTAAATACAAGTAACAAATAAAACATAAACACACAATTTCAGGCATACTATGTGAATACAGATTGATTACAACTAGCTCATTCACAGATAGTACTACTGGTGACTGCTGCACAACTATTTCAATAATTTCGACGAAGTTGTTAATTGCTGAAAGGAAATCAATGAAATGCAAGATGTTAAGAGTTAGCCTTAAGCCTAAGCAGTAAGCCTAAGTAATAATGATCAAAACAGAAAAAAACCACTATAAGCACTGGAGCTAGCATGCAAAGAATGATGTTTATATATTAAGTATTGAAAATGAATGTATATTCACATACGTTGCAAACTGCAGATTACACTAAATGTTTTTGAGAACAATTTCCAGCACAGCAATTTATGATTGTAGTAAACAGACTTCACAGCAGTCTATGAAGACAAGTTCTATTGAAGCAGACATCTGAATCCACACTCTGCGAATACCTAGCCACTCTGAAGAAATGTTTTCAACGATTTATCCTAGAGAAAAGCTCTCTCCATGTGTCGAATCCCAGTACGCAGGTGGAGGTACGTCAACGCCTGTTCGCTGACCACACTCTCTTCAACAGCAATAGTCTCTCGCCTACAAAATGAACTCGGCCAAAACGAGGTTGTTTGTGAATTACTGTGTAAGAAAATATTAGTAGGATGTCACCCCAAGGAGGGGATTTGCAAAGTATCTCCACTGAATAAGCTGCCGATTAAATGAAAGAAGTCTAAGGAAAAACTTCTGTGCATTAAAATAAACCAGCGAGAAGAAACACTTATAGGCATCACTGATCACGAGAGTGTTAAATGCATTGTACGGTAAAAGTAAGTCACTTTAGAAGAAACAAACGGACCTGAATTTGGAATTCTACATTTCTCGAAAAACATTGTTGGGAGCTGACTTGTCAGTACCCGAGTCAGTGTCCTACAGCATCTGAAAGTACAAACATGAACTCTTAAAGTTACACATTCTACAATATAGCGCTACACCAGTTATAAAACGAGGTCTGTCACAAGTAAACATAATGAAGCTATAGAAACTAATTAACTAATAAAGAGAGGAAAGCTTCGCATGTGAAGGAATTCAGATTCGAAAAATATCGATCTCAGAAAAATTTTCATATCCAAAAAATCTGACTCGGAAACTCGAACACCCCAATTCCTACAAATCTCGAAAAAAAACCTGAAAAACTTCCTATAAACGTTAAGAACTAAGCTGTAAAAAACTGACGAACTGTTGTTACGGGTGATCTCAAAGCGTGCAAAACTGCTTCGAAAAATCCGACGTCGCCGAAACGCCAGCTATTGAATCACAGGAACAAGTGATAACAACTCGTGTCAGCTCAGCAAAGGGTAGTTCGTAAGTCTCAGAAAGATTTTGTCCGACACTGATTCTGTCAAACTCTGAGAGGTTCTAACCCGAAATGGTTAATGCAGGGAGTTATACGACTCAGAGAAATTCTGAATAGGAAAGTTCCACAAATTTTTAAGTGTGATACAAATATACTCATACCCTAACAGATTACGAAAAAGATTCGCACCCGGCAGAAATCAGAATGATTTTGGTGCAGAGAAATGTTAACACTATTCCAACCTTACCCATCCTGCTCGTGTCGCCAGTAGATTTTTGTGATTTCAATATTGCCGATTTTCGAGTTTTGACCATACTGACTTTAGATCTGCCAGGCAGGTAACATATTGAAAATCTTTTCAGCTGGTAAGTTGAAATTATAAAGATAGCACTTCGTGTTTCCGCTCTAAAGTTATATCTAACATTTCTAGATGTAAATAACGTTCTAAAGTCACTTGAAATCATAATTTTCAAGGAAACCAGACTTTAAATTTTTAACGCCAAGTGCCCAAGTGCTTGCCGGGAAAGCCAAAGAGGTTTTCATCATGATTTTAGCAAGATAATCAGAAGAACGCAGCAAACAGTAAGAATTGTTCCCAGGATCGACTTTCTATTAACCTCGGCATTGGAATATGAATGCGTCGTTTTCTTGTTCAGCAATCGCGAGGTTGTTAAACAGCATACATTTACTTCCATAGAAAAACACAATACAATACAACAGTAGCTGACGTTTCGGCAGCATCGCCTTCTTCAGAGCCGCTTTTTTATGTGCCTTCCAATGAGGAAGATTAGAACAGCTGACTGTAGTCGCATAAGGTTGATCGCATAAGGTAGTAAGAATTGTTTGTATCAGTCATAACATCTGACTTTATTTCTAATGTTAGCACAGATATAGCAACCACGCCCAAAAATCGGGCCCTGTTCGACAAAATCAAATATTTTACAGCAAGACATTAATACATAGGTGAGATTCTAGAGAATCATTTGAATACGGCCATCATGTCTCAAATCTTGGCGAAAGCGAATTTTCTATGATCTCTCGCACAGCATAAGCGATTAGCTCGGCTCTGCTGTGTAAAGGCATAATTGTGAATTGTTGGCAGCTCCATTGCAAGAATCCAAGCGAAGTGGCACCAAACGTTTCTGAAGGGAATTGAAGTTAGCATGTTAGTCGAAGCAGAGCACAAGAAAGTCTTATCGAAATCTTATCGATAATACTCATCCATTTCGTAAAAAGCTAACATAGTAATAACGAGTATTTCAGCCTTTTTGAAAGTAATAAAGACTTTCACAACAATTTCTTCATCGTTGTTCGTTCTCGAAGGGTTTTTGTTCCTGGTGCTTCTGTTGGTCACGATTTACGATACTGTTTAAAAATCGTTGAATGCGTATGAAATGAGCTAAAATTCAAAAACACCAGTCTATTAGACGCAGAAATTTACGGAGAATAACAATTACTTGGATGGGCAACACAATATCGTTAGGTCTACAGATCGATCCGATCTGATGAGCTGAACCTACTCGCATCTTTCAAACACGTATGACAAATTAACGGTCCCTTTAGATTAGAGCGCGATTTTTCCTTAGTGTATTCGGAATTAACGAATAAGGTATGCTTTGAGCGACTGCGAAACACATTTTATTAAATGAGGAATAGAAAACAGCCGAATATAAGTTTTGATCCTATGAAGAAAATTATAACCAAAGGAAATTTCATGTGGAGACCAACCATAAAGAGTTCACACAAATGGGTAATGCGCCTCTCTCATACTAAAATACAGTCTTAAATTGTAGCAATAAATACCATCGTAAATAGTAAAGCAGTAATAAAGTAGTAAATCACAGTGTAGTAGTAAAAAATAATGGCAGTAGCATCAATAAAGTATTAGTAGCATAGTAGTAATAAGACAGTAGCAGTAAGTATGAGTAGTAGTGGTAGAAGTAGTAGTAGCTGTTGTTGCTGTTGTAGTAATGAAGTAGAAGTAGTATAGTAGTTATAAATATTGGTTTGATATCTAGTCTTAATACCAATTTTAACGTCAGCCTTTTTTGGAACAAAGAGACCAGAACAACAACCTCGTGTCTGCTCATCAAGAAAACGCTGAATAATGTAAACGACGCCGTTAATGAATGGTCATTATCCCTGCTGAAAATGGGGTCCACAGTGTGAATCGAGTACGAACGGAACTGTTAAATACGTGGATTCAGTAAAGTTCCGTTGCAAAAGTGCAATAACAATCTCGTCTTTGCTCACCAAGAAAACATAGAATAAGTAAATGACGAGGTTAGTAGAATGCTCATCATTCCTGTTGCAGTTAGAGTCCACAGTGCTAATCGAATGTGAGCAATACTGCTTCGAATACGTGGATCTTGTTAACTCCTTCTGGACGCAGAAACAACGCTTCTCAACAAGATGCGGCTCACTGCAAGCTCGAAATAGTTCATCGCTGTTCCATTAAGTCGCGGCTCGATAGCATGACTAGTTTGGCCTCTTGAATTGTGCAAAGGCTGCTCTCTTCTTCTGGTGAGATATAGTCTATATCGTTCTCATGTTCTCTATAGTATTCAAACGGGTAAGTTTTAAACAGGATCGGGAAACAAATGCGACAGTAATAAATTGGATGCGGTGATGTTCACTTGATCCATTTCTTCGTTGGTAGATGGCCGTGAAGAGGAAATCTGAAGATAGAAAGTTTTAAAGGGTAATCACAGTGATCGGGATTCTAGTCCCACTTGAGCCTCCCAGTTCTGCTCATATCTCTCCATGCTTGTGGTCGTATTTCACTACACTTCATTCGTGTGGTTTGATTTAACAAGATTGATCTACATGACTAGCCTCAGAGAGTTGGTTCAACTATGAGCACCGTTAACCTACTGTAGCAATTTAAAAAAGACTTTTGTGCTGCAGGCCTATCGACGATTCTATACGTCGAATTACTTGTCATAGTCGTCCTGATGCGGTCAATGACACCACCAAAATCGATTCACATAGCGTCATCTTAGAGAAGCAAATGGAAGAGGACCCCGTTTATAGGTTCGACTTCACAATTGATTCCGACATTTTCAGAAATAGGAGAGGTAGTAGTCGAGAGGTGGTAGTGAATCAATGACATCACCCGAAATGAAGTGTCTGTGGCATTCCAAATGAACAAAGAAATTTGAGTGTTCATATGTGACTTCTGTGTCTGTATTGGTAATACACGGACTCCTTTTTTCGCATCTGCTGTAGAAGCTTCCAGAAAACCCCAGTTCCTTTCATGTAGTGCATCTAAGAGCATTTCGACATTCGATTCTACGCCTATACGAAGTGGAATTGAAGAACGGACTGTCTCCACATTGGCTTCGCCCTCTTTCTCAGGGTCTCAAACGATTAAATTCGCTTTTTCTGGGACTTCAATTACCGCAAGTTTCGTAGTAGAATTCACAGAATTTGCTATATTGAGCACTTTGATCCTGGAGAAGGAATATTCACTATCGGAATTTGAAGTCACTGCTTCATTAACCAACTGATTGCTGCAGAGGATCGTTACGCGTTATACCCTTTGGTTTTCTTGAGATTTTTTTTATTGCTATCAACAACTTTTGGTGCCATACGTATGCTTCGGGCAGTGATCCAATAACGCATAGTCTTGTGGATATCTCAATAACGGGATGAAGCACAATTTGAGTTATTTCAGGTACAGGGTGCTCATTTTACTTTCCATGACAACGACCCTACTTTTAACATGAACAGATAGTGTGCCTCCACTGATAACCGTCCCAATAGACCCTCGTGTTCTAATGGAATACTCTTTTATGTAAAAATGAAAGGCAATAAAAAGCTGTTGTCAAAGGGTTATGAAGCAAAATCACTCACTTGGTCAAAATGTAAACCTAATTTTTTGTCTTCAAGTTCAGCGTCTTCCCCCGAATTTTCTGCTGGTGTCGTCGAGAGAGAGTATTCCACTACAAAAGAATACGATACTTTTGACGAAGATTATAGAAATAATATGAAAAAGCGAGATTTCACCAGAGATGGAAACCAACAAATATCAATTAACACTTGCGTGACGACGTCTAATTCCCTTTTTTTTGTGGAGTGGACTTCATCTAGTTTCTCGTTGTGTCCACACTGTGCACCTGTAGATGTCAAACCAGCCACTTCGGCAGCTTCTATATAGATCCGCCACCTTCTTTGTGATTCCCGTCTTCTATTTCGGTTTTTTCTGGTTTTGAGCAAATTTCTACGCTTCTCCTATCTTATGTGTTCATGTCCTTCTTTAAACCCTCGCATGTTTTTGGTACATAAACAACTCTTGTGTGTAGGGGAAAAAAAGCACTCGTCCCCTACGCAACCAGAGTGTGGTCAGCATTCAAGAAAGTTGTATAGGTTGTGAAAGAAATATTACAATGTTTACCTTGTGGTTTTGATATGCACTCATTCCAGACAAAACCCTAAGACCATCATAGCGACTCAAAATTGCAAAATCCACGAATTACTCCTCAAAAGTGGTGCTGCACACTGCTTGCGATGCCATTTCTTCGAGAACTTTTCGCAATTTTTCGATCATTAGTGCACTCTAGGAGTTGAGACATCTTCAGATTTATGGAAGCTTTGTACTATCGTTTTATAGATATACATGTTATTACATATCCACTGACTGCGACAACCATGATTCCTCGCAGCAACTGCAGAAAATGGACCAATCAATAGTTTGGTGGGTTGGTGAAATTATCATACGTTCCTTTATCCCTGTTATATTATGTGACTTACTTTTGGTGGGTTGGTGAAATTACCATACGTTCCCTTATCCCTGTTATGTTATGTGACTTACTTAACAGTGTTCTAAGAGTTTTTGCGTGCAATCTCGTCAAGACCACAATTACTTGGAAGCTACAACTAATGAGAATTGATTGTGAGCACAAGAGACCAAATGGCGTCCTACTCTCATGCGCTAGAGAAGCAGCAAGCGGTAAGTCGTATACGTCCACTATTAATGCATATTTGTATGTACGCAAATATCAAAAAATATACACCGGTATATGTATGCATATATACTGAGAAAAAAGTAATAATTCCCCGTCAAAAATGAATGCTTACAGTAATACAGTAAATAACAACGGTTCTATAGGCTTTTGGTATGGCTTTGTGTGGAACTTGAGTTGTACTTCTGTGTCGCTTTCATGCTATTTATATGAACCGATTCCATACTGTTTCGGTTATAAAGGATGAAGGATAAAGCTCGCGGCGTTGATCAATCCCTGAGGGATGCGCCATGTATCCGACATTAAGCATCGTTGGATCCTCTTCTCCACAGTCCATTGCATTTCCTCTCGATAGCAACTCCTAGCGAGAATTTAAGACTTTTGAATCCGACTGCCCTCGCAACAGTTTACGTCCTCAACGTGGTTGGGTGGTGTTCCTGGGTGTCAGGCTGCGATGTACAGTGGGGGGATTCATCCCCGCGGCAGGGTCTCCCAAATTGAGAAGGAGTCTGGCGTTTCCAACAGGAAGCCCAGCTAAAAGTAAACCAATACCAGGATCGACCACCGTCCTGATATCAAACTAGTGGCGTGGTGGCAAACCTCTCTCTGATCCACAAGGGCAGCGACTGCCTGTGGTGGTGACGACCTGGGACGGACTTTGGCTAGGCTGACCTCGGCACTCCAGGGAAACACAACAGCAAAACCAGCTAAACTCCGAAAAATGGAGATTATGCTGGGGCCCGCACAACCAGTGAGGACGGGCCGTCCAAGTATCTAAGTATCCAAATCCGACGGCATATAAATCAGATGCGGACCAACATTACATGCAACCAATGCAACAAATACTTCTATTTAGATGGTTGCAAAAATGGTCATATGTAGTGAAAGTACGTAGTGATTGTAATGCAAGCAGAACGCCAAACGTGCAATTGCAAACAATGAGAGTTGTAATAACTATGAACAAAATTGAAAATGTTTTAATTCTTAAGGCTAAGGTGTAAGATCGTAAGGGGGATAAATAAAGCATAAAATGTAATGAAATGTAAACATTATTGGATATGTACAACGTAAATCATACGTAAAGAGTGATATTTCAAAAACTTAAGAGGACACACACTGAAGAGTGCCTAGCTTGTTCAGAGACAGTACTTTTATTAAGTACTACGCAGCTGTGCTTCTTGATGAGAAAACACCGAGTTGTTACTACGGCATTTATTAATTCACAATAGCTGACGTTTCGGTGATTTCGCTTTCTTCAAAGGCTCGAAAAGTCAAATTGACATGCAATCCACTCAATCAAACTCACAATCTCAGCAAATACAACTTAATCCAGCAATTTTTCCGTAGCACAAAACAGCTTTTTTTAAACAGTCATCGTTTCTTCTTTTGGAAATCTTTCAGTTTGGAAACTTGGTAGAGGCCGGAATCACATAGCTTTATGTTGGTGAAGGAATGTGAAGGTCAAAAAATCAGCATGAGATATAGCGCAATGCCACCAGCGATCACAAGGCATTTCTCCTTGCGATTCATCTTTAGATCCTTGGAATTTATCCAAAACGCTTCAACAGCTTTATGCACTGGTGTTTTTGGACTCCTGTGCTGAGATAGCGATCCTTACTTCAAAATCTTCTGTATGTTTATGTGCCCTATGTGCGCTTAGCGGAGAATTTGGTCCAAGTTTAAATGTCCTATTCTTTAAAAACTTTAAAAAATTTAAATCGTAAAATGCTGTAACAGCAACGTCGTGTTTGCTGATCAAAGAAAATAGTGAATTATTGACCAATGCTGAGGGATAAAGGAAAGCCGGCCCTAGAATTTTCTATACAGCTGTTTCAAAATTGTCACAGTAGTTGTTGAATATGGGAAGGAAATGGAAGTGGTGCAAAAATATGAAAAGCTTGCCTTAAAGTGGGCTAAAGGGTAGAGCAATGATGAAAATAAGACAAAACACCCACTTGTAGTTACTGGAGCTTTTATCAAAAGACTGCAAAGAATGATAACTTTATGTAAGGAATTGAAATTACTGTTTTAAATATACGCATTACGAACTTCAGATTGTACACTACATGACTTTGAGAACGATTTTCAAAACACCAGTTTCGGTCGTAGCAAAAAAGACTTCATAGCTGTTTATAAAGACGAACTCTGTTGAGGAACACTGAACAATGCATACTCTGCGAGCATACAGCCACACTGAGGAAGTAGTCTCAGTGATTTACCATATTATGCTAGCCAAAAAACTCTCCCCAAGCACCAATTCCCAGCACGCAGAGGGATGCGCTTCTGCGTTTCGTCACTGGCCACTACGCTACAACTTTCTTCAACAGAAATGCTCCCTCACCTACGAAATAAACTCGCCCAAAACGAGGTTCTTCCTGAATTATTAAACGAGAAAATATTAGTGGGATATTCCCCCATGGACGACGTTCGTCACGGTATCTGCATGAGATAGGCTCCCATTGGTTGCAAGAAGTCTAGGGAAAAAAACTTCTTGTGCACCAAATAGACCACCAGGAAGAAGAAAATGACCCCTGTAGGTGTCTACCCGGCTAGTCCCGAAAACCATCATGACACTTATAGGTGTCACTCGTCGCGAGAATGTTAAAGGTGCTTTCATGTGGACACAAAGAGGTCTACCCATTTCGTCAGTACTTCTAGACTCTTAAGAAGAGAAGTAAGCGAAATGTCACCCATGGAATTAGACGAACACGTGAGAACAACTTCATGTCAGCTCAACAAGGGTAGGTCACAAGATTTGTCGATCTTACGGTTATATTTTATTTGACCAACTTTTTCTTGAAGAGTCTTACTTGAGTTTTTACTTCGCTTTCACAATTGCTTAATAGCGCTAGGAGATGATTGGTCGCCCTTGTTAGAACACCATAACGTTAGTAAAGCACGAAAGCCATAGAACTGGGAACAGAATTTTATGTTTTATGTGAACTAACCTTTTTGATAGGCTTCCTTCTCTAAGCGGAATCATGGAGCGGTGATGAAAGTGCGTGCACATTTCGTGATTGATCCCAGCGCTCCCTTCTACGATTAGCAAATGTACCAGTACTAGCAATAACATAGTGGCTGGCGGTGATTTTTTCTCTAGTCATGATTGTTGAACATATTGCTGTGACATAGGAAGGTTAGAGGATCTCTTAGACTCCTTTAACTCACTGAACAAAAATAGATCCAAGAAATGTGGTGTGGAGTCCTTCAATTCAAGATTGGATAAAATTGAGTCGACCCTTATTTGAAAAGTGTATTTCTCGACAGAAGTTCTTTCGAGTAAAGAGAAATAGAGGGAAAAAAGACGCAATATAAGATTTATCGCTCTCAAGCGTAGAAGAAATTCTTGCCGTTTATTAGCGACTACCATGAGAATCATTGGCTCGACTAGAAGACAGTGCTGTTAATTAGCCTAGCAATCCACTTCATAAACTAGTTCTTTTAGAAATGTGCCATGATATAACAAGGAAGACGGAAGGTTCAAAATGGTGCCAACTACAACGTGTTGTCTTCTATTTCGCTCACTGTGGCGACAGGAGAGGTGGTCTCTATGAAAAAAAACAAGAATCATTCTTATCGCTGCTAACTGATTCCTTCTGAAAAAAAGCATGATTACTGAAATTTAGAAGAATTATAAGAACATCCCAGGAAGTGTTTAATCGCAAACTTCGGAAACTCATGATTTTTTTACTTCAGAAGGGGCCAACTAGCCCATCAAGCCTCAATACAGCCCATTTGATGTAGAAAAAAACGGTGTTTCTCTGATCTAAACCGTGGCAGACCGCTTCGTACTAAACCCTTTTATTTGAATAAAAAAGCAGAAGAGTCTGCATATCTTTCCTTACAAGGCGCCTGTGACCTCAGTTTTTTTTAAAGATGAAATTGTGATTTTCTGGAGTCCACGACACTTGTTGCGTTTAAATTTTTTTTTGCATCAACGCTTATTTCGAACACGGATTTAAATGAACAACCGTAGTTTCGTTAAGCAGAATATGATGATGTTCACCAATGCGCCGTTAACGTTTTCAGCCGCTGGTCTTGCTTCAGGGAAGTTAAGTCTTTGTCGGTTCCTTGGAAATTTTAGTTCTAAGCATGTTTTAAATATAATCAATACTGTGCCAAGATCAGCTAAACGATTACGGCGACAGAGCAAAGTCTTTTCCATAATTCCGTACGTTTTCAAACTCCTCAAGTACTCTAGTTAGCGAGAAATCAAAATCCGCAGTCTTACATGGATACTTGGATGGCCTTTCCTGAGTGGTTGTGCGTGCCCCAGCATAATCTCCATTTTCCTTGGAGTTTTGGAGGTTTAGCCATTGTGGTTCTCGAGATCACCCGGGCTAAGTCAGCGCCAGGTCATCACCGCGATAGGCAGGCAGCTCTTGTGTTTCAGAGGAAGATTTGCCACCATGTGGCAAGTTTGATATTATGATGGTGGTAGATCTTGATGTTGGTTTACTCTTTGCTAATCTTCCTAATGGAAAAGCCAGACTTCTTCTCCGCTTGAGAGACCCTGGATGTTTCAATGTTCCGCAGATGTTCGTCAGCCAAAGAATGCGACTATTTATTTACGAAATTCGAAATCTCAGGACAGGTACATCAAATAGAGTATTTGACAATGGATGAAAGTATGCCACCTTCTCCTTGCTTATGGAATCGTTCTTATAAAAAGATTGAGCCAGGCAAAATGTTGTAAATGTTGGCCGCTTTCGACAGCGCTAGTGGAAGGATTGGTTATTGCAGTGGAGGAATTTGAAGAACACGATGTTTATAAGTAATGGGTTTGTTAATGCCTCATTCACTCTTAGTAGAATTAAAATCTCCGAACTTCACAACTGTATATGCATATTTAAGTGCACTAGTTTCCCTGAGTTGTTTCGAATCAGTTAGTACCGCTCTCATCTTTTCTGATCAGGCATTTATTACCATCCTTCAATTCTTGCCTTTGGTCTCTTGCACGACAATATCGTGAAGAATTAGAGCGCAGAATTTAAGACATGTTAATATTAGTAGATAGGATTAATCTGTTGTTGTAAGAGTAAAGCAATGAACGGTTTATGTGAAGATTTTGTCTCGATTCGGCTTCACAAAATGATTTGAGAGTGCAGTATGTGGTCATTATTATAGGTTGAGGTAGCTGTCGTTTTTCACGGACATCAGATGTAGCCTAGCTAGAAACTCTCAGCTGGTCAGCACAGCCAATGGTCGACTCTAATTAATCAAAATAAGGTCTTGGAACTACGTTCATACTAAACGTTGCGATAAAACTTACTAGCTTTTTCTTCAAGAAAGCTTAAGAGACTTTACAATAGCCAGGAAAGGAGATAAATACCTCACTGCATGGTTGAGAGATATCTATGCACATCAAACTGGTAACCCAATTGCGTTGTAAAGAGAATAACCTTTGTAGTAGTTTTAACATATATTTATTGCTATCCTTTTTTCACCGAAAGCTTTGATGTGAAGTACAACCACAAGGATACTGAAACATGACCAAAACAAGGAGCCTCATGCGAGCTTAGGACCTGCAATTACCTTTACACTTATCGAAAGGGGTACCTAGTAGTGTCTTTGTATATCGGCAATGATATCCAGTGAGAATCACCCGTACATTTCCTGGTAGGGTTAACCTTTTTGAAAAGAAGTTTGAACACCCGTTTGAAATCCTCGTTAAACGCAAATCAGCGGTCGAAATAAGTATCGTGCGGGAAGAAGCCTTATTGCAAGGCACAAAATCTTAAACCGATCCATAGAAAACGGCGAGTGCTTGTAGAGAAGTGAGGACTTAATGGCGCTGCCTTCTCTGATTTGTATGGAAAATGTTTTGGTAAGGGACCATAAAGCTGCTGCTGTACTGAAAACGTATATAGCCAAATACCCTTCTTTATTAGAATAGATTATATAAGACTTAATAAAGCAGCATATTAGTGCGCCATTTATTTGCCATGAGCATTTTTGTGAGCGTTTACGTTGACATTTAGTGTGGGGTTGCTGGCTAATAACCTCATCTGCGTCTTTCTAGTGTGGCTCGTAAATGTAATTCGCGTTTAAAGGACTTCCACGTTCAAATATAGAAAGTCCTTTATAGAATTTTCATCAACTACTCGTTAGTTAAAAGAATATCCAACATCATGGTGAGAAAGGAACTGAAATCTTAATGAAAGTAAGAACGAACCGCAAAATTTATTGAGACTCTGTCTTATTGAACAGAATCACGATTCAATTCATTTCCTAAAGGTCACTTCTTTTGTTGTAATAACAACTGCCTCTCCATACCTGTGTCAAGAAATAGTAGTTACTACGTCAAAATTTTAGAGAAATGAGAGATGCATCATCCAAAAAGTACCCAGGGCCGTCGTTTATTCTATTCGCTTCCTCCCAGCTATCGTACATGCAGGCCTTCCAGCTTTTTGCGCGTTGTTTCGGTTTCTGATTGAGGATTTTCTTTTCGTCATTAATGACGATTTTTTTTAGAGTTCTGACATAGTCAGGTTAGAGCGTTTCCACTTGGACTGCAGAGAGTGGTTGCACTAATTATTTCCCATCCCCAGAGTAATAAGAGGCTTGGTGTGTAAAGCCAAGAGCGGTGTCCAACCAGCTCCCTAGTCGTGATGAGCGGCACCGCCACCACTGCGCTACCCCCAGTCTATCCACAGAATACACATGACGTTATTCCGTCCGCTGCTGTAGAAAACTTGTCGTTCCAGCTCTATAGATTTTCGCTAGCAACGAAGTGCTATAGACAGTTGGAGTGGTGAGAAACACCTATCATCTCAACGAGTGTAGTAACTCGGTATTTTCATGGAACCCTCAACAATTCGGCAATCAAATTACCGATTCTCGTTTTTTGAGGAACTCCTTCACCTCTTTCCTAATTACAACCATTATGTGAGAAAATGAAATAATTCGCCTACTCATTGTTTGGTCGGATAATTCTCCTTATGACATAATGCGTCAGGATTTTTCTCCATCATGTTTCATTTTGTTCCTTCTCTAGTTTAAATTTAAAACGTGCATTTCCCTTGGCAACTCAAATCAACCGCCAATAATTTGAAGCTGTTCTAAAGCCACTATGCATCTTCCTTGAATTGAATGTATTCAGTGAGAACTTTGGGTGGAATTTTTTTGTTCGTCAGACTTTCTTCTTTAAGCAGACAAAGCACCGTTGCTGTGGCATCGATCTCAGTGAAACATGCAAATCTCTAATGATTACGTACGTGGAGAGAAAAACATGAAAACTGTACAATTTTTTCACGAGCTTTAGACTTCAAGAAAAAAAGAATGTTCCGAAAAATTCACGTCCTGTGTATTCAAAAGTGATTGAAAAAAAGTATTTAAATAATAAAGCAGTGTTGAACCAACGACAGATTTCGTATGGCTATAGGCAAAAAATGCACATCCTAAAGAGAAACGAAAAGCTTAGCGCTTTTGTACTGAGAAAAAACAGCAGATACAAAGCTCCTAGCAACAACCATTGGTTGTGTTTAGTGGATTGCGATAAACTGAGTGAAATTCCTTAGTCAACTCATACTTGCCCACTTGGATACTTGACGGTCCGTCTTCGCGAGTTGTGCAGACACCAGCAGATTTGCCATTAGCTTCTTTCCCGCGCAACTATCATCCATGGTGGTGTCTTTATTTGATCCGTAAAACAAGTGCAGCTGGGGGGTAAAGCCGATTAACTTTGGTTGCGAACACCTCCATCCAACGTGTAGGGAGGCCCTTCCTTGGAAAGGCCTGCATCCTCGTGGAGTTCACTCTACAATTCTTTTCGTCCATCTGTTGTCTGTTCTTCTTATTGTGTAACCGGCTCATCTCTATTTCACCATCGATGTATATTATCCTGGATCTTGAAGATGTGACAGATTTCGAAGATCAGATCTTCGCATTCCGGCTAGATACTGTTTCACAAGACACCGCTCAAGCGCTCTGTGAGTAGTGCGAAGCATTCTTCACGTGGTTGAAGTAGCAACCCACGTCTCTGCAGCATAACAGATCGTTGTAAGAACCATTGAATCGAAAAGGTGAGCGCGGGTTTACGGGTCTTTCCTTTGGTAGGAGGCTTCTTTGAGAAGCCCGAATGCAGCCCAACCTGCTCGCCTTCTTCTGTCTGGTTCCTCCTTCATGTTGTTTTCCATATTCAGTGATCGTCCATAGTATACGTACGAGGTGGTCACTGCAATCAAAGAACCATCCAGTTCAATTTTTTTAGCCATCGCAAAGGTTTTTCATAAACTGGTTCTTCTTCCAATTTATGCGTAGTGGGATCTTTTTTTCACCGTTTCTTCGTTCATTAGGACTGACAGCGGAACATTATAATCACACAACATTTGACGACATTTTTACAGACTGTTCTTTTTTTCCCTTGCTTCCAGTAGTCTCTTCTGCCTGTACCGATTTAGATCTTCCTGCAAAGCTCTTCTACAGCCAGCTTTTATTACTTGTAGTGCTAAACGTGTCGCAGTAGGATCAAGTTCCAGTTTCTTTATTTTTTTCAAGCAACGCTTTAGTAGTAATGAAGATGCGATCCGATCCTCTTGCTTGGGAAAACGAGGCGAGTTCAGCACAGCTTTTCAGTCCTTCGACGAGCAGCTCTTATTCTTTGGTCTGGGTATTTCTTAATCTGCTTGTTGCGTTTGCACAGGATTTCGTCCAGAATGCTCTCGCCGTATTCAGCAGACTTTTTCCCTCCTTTTTTTCTCTTTCTTTTTTTGGCTTACAGCTTAGTCGAATATTCCTTAATCTGCCAGTCACATTGGGACAAGATTTTTTCAAGGCTAAATAGGCACCATCTTCTGTTTGTCGGAATATGGTATCTCTCCATATGAGTCGTGCCGTTAGGAGACTCCCATGTTCAGCAGCAGCTTTCCTTCCTTCTGGAAAAACGAGTTTCCGTAGGAGAGACGTGCTGCTGACAGGAGTCCTGCGAGACGGTTTTCATTCTCATTTCTTTCCTAATCCAAAATTTCCGATCCTGTATTCGCTGTCGTTGGCCTTTCCTATTTTAGCGATGAAGTCTCCGACAACAAATTTATTACATGCTTTGTCCTTGCGGGTAACTTCCCCCAGCTGATATTAGAACGCATCTAATTCGCACTAATCAGTTGCGTTGGTCGGTGAGTAGCAGTTGATGATAGTGATCTTCTTATGATGCGACAATTGAAGACGGAGGACGGCTATGCGAGGGGAAAGGATCTCGCATGAGTCGACGTGATGGACAATGCACGGGTGGACGACAAAGCCTACGCCGAAGACATTTCGTGACGGGACCTTTTCTCCACGGATCACAAGGGTCCCGTTGTTTAGTTGGCGTATGTCGGTCTTCTTGATTTTTGTTTCTTGTAGTGCAATCATGTGAAATTTAATGCCATCTGCGGCTACAAGAAGGGCATGAAGATCGGCGTCTGTGGGAAGTTCTCCGGCATTATACGTGCAGAGTAAGAAGCAATCTCCATGACGTTATGCGTGAGTTCGTCAGATCCTGTAGCAATGACGTCGTCCTGCGTAACCTGATATTTTGTGGCCTCTCACCAGTTGTGTCACTCCCTGACGTCATAGACGGGAGCATCTAGTCTGGGGGGAACTGAGACTGGGCTATTGCTAGCTGAGCAATTTGATCTTCCCTGGAGTCCTAACCTTAACCTTGCAAGGGGCGTATCCTGGTCTTTACCAAGGTGTCGATCAGAAGGAAGTGTCTTTCCGGCAACGAAATTCCCTCGGTCTTCCTACTAGTTGATTCTGGGACGATGTTAAAACCGAAATCAGAGACGAAATTAGGGATGAAAAAAAATGACCGATCCCTCAAGGACGATATAGAAGCTGAAACTTCTACACTCTACGAAACCCTAACCCATGCTATTGCTAAAGAGCAAATCTTAACGGGAAATGACCAAAAAGGACATTTTAGCACCCACTTTGACAAGATTGTCTGTCACGTAGGGTATGTTTATGGCAAAGAATTTGATTTCCGACCTTCAACTGCCATGATGGTCTCGCAACTGTTCCATGTTTCCACGCTCGTCACGAGCATCTGTAGGTAGTAAACTACTTATGTTACGATGTTAGCTTTTTTATTTACTACCTAATACTATTTTTCACGGCAGGATATTACATGTGATACAACCACAATGGTGCTGAGGTATTTGCAAAACTCCGGACAGCAGGTGTTTGCGGTGGGGAACGGACAAATAAAAAAGCTAACATTGTGATTTTCGATTACAGCCTCAGATTAACTGGGTTCCTTGTCGATTTGGGCTTTGCAGATCAATCCCGTTGAAGGGTGATTGGTGATGGCACATTGATCAATAGAACTAGCTGAAAGACAGGCGATACAAAGGACCCGCATGATGTGATGGTGAACGCGTTATCCCCCCGGAAAGGGTAATAGCGCGTTCGTGCCCTACCGCAAACACCTCTAGTCCGGAGTTTTGCAAATATCTCAGCATCATTGTGGTTGCACTTATGTTGCAGCTGTAATTTAGTTGTTTATAAAAGTCGAAAAGTTTAGTTTGACGACTCGCACCACAGCAAGTCAAGAACGCTTACATTATAGGAGAACAAACGGCTTCATAAGTCAACGCTTCTCGGACTTTAAATGTTTTTTCAGAACTCTCACGAGCCCTTTCATACGTTTTCGATGCAAGCACTTTACTGCGGCGCCAATATCGACTAATACCTGGTTATCTTCTCTTTTTCTTATAGGCTGCTTACGAACTCCCTTTTCCCTGCAGTGTTTTATTGTCACAAATAAGAAGCATGAAGCTCTCAGCGTTGATCAATCCTCTAGGGATGCGCGTTGCATTCGACTTCATTAAACATCGTTTTGAAGGTGATTGGATGCATATCTGGCCTTTACAATGACTCATATTGGCCTACCGATGTATCGAACCAACGCTGGTATCCTCTCACACAAGTCGGGTACCAATCTACCGACCCCGTAGGGATAGAGTGCTTTGTGAGCCTTGAGCACGAGGATCGATCCCATGTGTATTGCAGGGCGCCTGTAACCACTACGCCACACGTATTGTCCTAATGCCCTATAAATATTTTGTGCCGCTTGTACGACGCTTTTGTAGAAGCATCTTCAATTTAACTTTTCAATCGGGTATTGACGAAAGTTATCTGATTGAAAGTCAATTGGTCACATTCTCAGTCTTCTTGCTCCTTCGAGAAATACCTATCGTGACACAATAACAGTCGTAAAAAGCGCAGTTATTTTAGCTCTTTTTAAGACGCAGAATATTATAGCGCATCTCGGTCGAAATTCTCTTCGGGTTTCCTGAGCGGTGACACAAAGAAATGAAAGCGTGTATTGAACACCTTTAATAAAAAATATTGACCTGAGACAGCAGATGGTGCAACTGTTTTAACTTTGGTACCTTTTTTTCTCGCCTGTCTCTCAGCTAAGTGGGTGGGGGGGGTGATGTTGCTGCTTACTGAGGGGGAAAAAATAGCGCTGCAGTAGAGATTCTGTCTCCCAGAAACCAAGATGGTGGTTCGACCATCTCCTCAACATTCTCCCTCTCCCCAATCCGCTTTAATACGTCTCAGCTTGGCTTTCTCCAAAACACGGAGGAGAGTCGGTTGGACCAGCATTCTACGACTTTAGTAAAAAAAAGAAATTCTTCAGGGGCGACCTACACGACATGCGAAATGTTCGGTGACATTTTGGACGATGACTGAGGGATAAAAGAGTGAATTCAAGTGCTGGTATCCGCATATAAATGTGATGACGAGTTTAGCAATAAAAAGAATAGTAAATAATTGTCTTTGACTGCTGGTCGAAACCGAAAAGTAATAATAAACAGCTATTCAAAGGACGTGAAGCGACTTCTTTTACATGACCTGTCATCATAATTGCTGTGCGGATCGATCCCAGCACTTCTTTCATTCGGTTCGTTTTCCTCGCACACATCATCCACAAAGGTCCTCGAGCACTTCGCGTGTTGTTTTGGCTCCTTTTAGAAGATTTCGTCTTCATTATGAATGTCTTAGAGTGCTGGTCGAGTTTATTCTTCTTGTTATCTTGAGATACCCGTCATAACGCGAACAAGCGCCTTGCTTCCTGATCATTAACTACTCCGCAACACCTCACGCAGCATGAAGTGATAGCTCATGAAATTCTCCCGAATAAGTATTGAGCAAGGCGATGACTCAAGGCGGGATCTAAGGAGTAGCCGAAGTAACAAGCAGTCCGTTCAATACCTTCGTGGATTGTTGAGATAAGGCAAGGTTGATAATGATATTTTTCCAACAAACGTTTCGACGTCTTCGTCATCGTCAAAGATGATGGTCCGAGTTGATGGCTTGCAGTTGTTGGCCTTCTCGATGTGGCTTCATCGTCGTCGTACAGAGACGGATATTTTTTCTGCGGAGCACCGCTCGAATAAGGGAACCCCCACTCGGCAGCGCTCTTTTATTCAAAACGGTTGTTGTTGACACGACCATCCTTTGCCGATAATTTGTTTTTTCAACCGTTAATCCTTCCTTCAGCGGTCGGTGTTATGATGAGTAGCACGTAATGATTAATTAATTACTATTAACGGATAGTGGTATCAACTACAACTGTCTCATATAAAAAAAGTGCTCCTTGGTGAGGCTGCCTCATGCGAGCGGTGCTCCACCGTCTCTGTACGTCGAGGAGGACGCCACATTGAGAATATAAACAACTGTGAACCATCAACTGCGATTAACGGCTCTGATAAGCAAGAGGGAAACGCTAACCGAACAAAGCTTTTTGTTAACCTCATGTTAGATTAAAAATCCAAGAAGTCCTTCAACTTTGAGTTCAGATTTAACCGATGGTTTTAACCACGCTTTTGCTATTTCAACTCATTCGTTGTTTAATTTCCGGTAGTGACTTTTAAATTCCTTCTCAGATGATGGACGATAAAGGGAAGCGTCATTAACCGATTACGAATTACTACAAACTCTCCACCCATATCCGTATCATATGTTTTTTCAGCCTTATCGGATCTCGTGCCTCGCGCATACCACTTTTTTCTCCTTCTGTGAGATTGAAGCGAAACTTCTTCGGACAATAATGATTAAGGACTTCGGAAGGTTATAATATCGGAAACTTGCTATCAACTTTGTTGTTGTTGTTGATAGATTGTTGGTATCTCGTTGTCTAAGCAGCATTTGAAGAAACGACGGTAGTACTAGTGTCACTGCCGCCCCTACTTGGTTTAATTTGTTGCCTTTCTTTTCAAGCCCAAAGACGTTAATTTTATTTCTCAACTTTATGTTCAAAGAAGTGTCTTCTGAAGCAAAGACGATACATTCACAGTCGGACCGACTTCATTAACCAGATATTCGAAGGATACCCACTCTTCGCTAATTAACGTGGGTTGCACATTAATGCGAAAGCCTGTGTACACTGGGACATAATGAGAAGTGTCGAGGACTGGTAAACATTAAGAACAGTAAAGAGTATTCTAAGATTGCAAGCGTCTCGAAACAACTTGAGATAAGAGGAAAAAAATGTTCGCCGTAACAGGTCGTTTTCACATGGACATATGGAGCGAGTGGAACTCTAGTTCAACCTCACTCTTTGCGAATGCAGCAGAGACCGCAACTATCCATACATTTAGACCATTGATGCATTTCTTAGTTAATAGTAAGTAAGTAAATTTGATTTCCATCTTCTTCGTTACCTTATAATTATTTTGGTTCCAAGATAAGGCTAATGTAGGATAACCTAACTAGGCTGATAGTGTACGATGAGAGTAATTCATTTTCCATAATATGTCTTCTTTATTCTCGCTTTCTGTTTTCATCAACCTATTCGATAGTTTCCTTTTCTGGATATCATATCGCGATAAAAGCGTGAAGCTCATTCTTCCAGAAGGTATCCTGTGCTCCTATACAGACCATTAACATTTTCAACTTTTCTTAGCTGCCTATTCTTTTTTCATGACAGCATACAGCCGCAAAGAAGCCGAGAAATGGCAAAACTCGCAGCTTCCGTTTTCGTCGAGCTTCGGTCTCGCGGTTACCGTAATGGGGGTGCTCACATGCCATCCACCACGCTGGTCGTGACTCTTGTTTTAAAATCAACCCTGAAAAAAAAGGCAAAGCAAGGGCATCCGTTTGTGCGCACGTGAGCATCCGGTAGGCGTAATTACGGGTTCGAAGCCAACATGAGGCACCGAAATCTGCTCAGTCTCAGCATTCTTATGCCAATATTGTCAGCAATTCTAACAACCTCCTTAAAACAAATAATTTGCCACAATGCCGGACTATCTTAACAGTTTATAGTGCTAGTCATTATCTTTTTCTCTTTACCATCATTCCATCTTCTTCCTCGTCTCTTCTACATTGAGAGGAATTAGCAAAAACCGCATGGTAGACGAGATAATAAGAAAATATTGATTCGCAAATACTTCTACCAAACTATGCAGCTAATCACGTAGTCACTTTTTATTTACTGCCTATTCTTTTCTTAATGGCAGGGTAGAGGTTTGTGAAATATATCCATAATGGCGCAGAGATATTTGCAAAACTCCGGACCGCTGGTGTCTGCATATTACCCCACATAACTCCGCCTGCAGTGGGGGAACGAACGCGCTACTACACTTTCCGGGGGCTAACATGTTCAACACCACTCCATGCGAGTCCTTCGTTCGCCTTTCTCTCAGCTGTGTTGTTGACCTATGGGTGGCATGAGCAATAACCCATGAACGGAATTGATCTAGGGAGCACACATCGGCATTGAACGCAGTTAAGAAGTGGCTGTGGTATAAATCATAATGTAGTCACTTTTTCTTTCACTGCCTACTCTGGGTTATAGGGTATTATGTGGAAAATAACAATAATGACGCTCAGATATATGCAAAACTCCAAACCTTTGGTGTCTGCATATTACCCCACATAACACCCCTGCATAATACCTTGCCATTAAAAAAATGAAAGGTAGTAAATAAAAAGTGACGAGATTGTGATTTATACCATAGCTTCAACTTGATTGGGTTCAAGGCCCATTTGTGCTCGCCAGATCAATCCCGTTCATGGGTGATTGCTGACAGCACCTATAGGTCAATAAAACGGCTGAAGGAAAGGCAAAACGAAGGACTCGCATGGTGTGGTGGCGAATGCTTTGTCCCGGAAAGGGTATTAACGCGTTCGTTAACAACCGCAGACACCAGTGATCCGGACTCTTACAAACAACTCAGCATTTTTCACTTATTATTTACCGCCTACTCTTTTTTAGCGGCAGGGTATATATTGCGAAATATAACTTCTAATGATGCTGAGATATTTGCTAAACTCCGGACCGCAGGTGATATCTCAGCATCATTGAAAGTTATATTTCGCAATATATACCCTGCCGCTAAAAAGAGTAGGCAGTAAATAATAAGTCAAAATTGTGATTATAACTGCAGCCTCAGCTTAACTGGGTTCGTTGCCGATTTGCGCCCCCCCTCAATCCCGCTGACGGGTGATTGCTGATGGCAAAAGATCAATAGAATTAGCTGAGAGACAGGCGAAACGAAGGACCCGCATGGTGTGGTGGTGAGCGCGCTACTTCCCAGAAAGGACAATGGCGCGTTCGTTCCCCACCGTAGACACCTGCGGTCCGGAGTTTTGCAAATATCTCAGCATCATTAAAACAACTCAGCATTATTATGGTTGTACCTAATTAATACTTCCCAAATTGACTTTTCCTTAACCTCGGTATGATTGGTCAATGTCTCTTCTTTCATGGATATGCTAGCACTAAGTTGATAAAATTAACTTTATCTCGCTAACTTGTCGACGTCTTCGTCTGCATCAGAGCCAATGGTCGGAGCCGATGGTCCACAGTCTTTCGTGCTCTCGATGTGATGTCTTCGCCGTCGGATCGAGTCGGATCTTGCTCAGTAGAGCATTGCTCGAATGAAGCAATCTCACCGGGCGATGCTCTTTTATACGAAGTACCTAAGGAAAAGTTTATTTCATTGGCCTCATCTAAGGGGCACTTGTGGCGCACTGGTCGAAGGCGCCCTGCAACACACACCTGGAATCGATCCCCGTGCCCATGGCTCACTAAGCCTTCCATCCCTCCGGCGTCGGCAAATTGGTACCAAACTTGTCTGGGAGGATGGCAGCACTGGCTCGATACATCGGTACGCCACCGCGAGTCATTGTAATGGCCAGATATGCATTCATTCACCTCCTACGATGGCTTAACGAAGTCGAATGCATAACGCATCCCTCAGGGATTGATCAACGCTCAGAGCTTTATTCTTTATCCTTTTATTAATCTCGTGTTAGTTCATCAGTGAGGGAATGTACATTTATCCCGTTAATTGTGATTCTAAGACAAAGTTCTATGGGCAGCTCGTGACCACCTTCTAAAATATCCAAAAATTTCGTAATATAAAAGTGTTAGCCTCACAACCGCGAGTGATAGGGGCAGTATTTCAACCTTTTATTCTAATGGAAGAGGCACATTGTGATCAATGTCGAGGTTAACAGAAAGGCGGTCGTGAGAGTAACTAAAAGTGTTGTGTTCTTTTTCAATGCTGAGCGTATGCCGTGTCTCACAAATGAGAGAGGTAGTCTGATGTTCCAAGCGGCATTACAGATCGAAAATTAGAGACACCGTTTTACACAACAAAATTTCGAAAACCTAAACCTGGTCGGTTAGACACCTAATGCACAACGCGCATGAGCAATAACTGATGAACAACAGCAGTTAGTGAGTGGATTCCTCTGGTTGTAAAACACACAACAGAAAGAGCACCGACTGGACGGTCACAGTCCTTTACGAAAGCGCTAGAATGAAGGTATGATGCTCAACACGAATCTAGAGGGAGGGAGGACTCACTGGGTTACCCTTGCCCGCAACAGGGAGAAATGGAAAATTCAGTGGCACCCGCTCGAGTCACTCGGCCATCAAGAGGACGGGTGATACAGCTGATGTGCACCTGTACGAGCAGTCTATCCTTCAGCTTTGGCGCGTGAATGGGACGAATGGGCGGTTTTCTAGTGTTCTTTGGTACTGTTAGATAATTAGTGGAATTACGAATTATAAACATGATGATGTCCATGCAAACCTTCATGGTCACGCTTGCCGTTGGACCGAGAACATCTAATTGACTAGCTGAGAAATGTGAGGCAGATATCGGTTTAGATTTGCTTCCAATGAATAGACTCACACCTAATAACGTGATTCGTGCAGGCCATTCGTGAATGATATCTTGCCAGACAATGAAATTAAATTACCTCATCCAAATTACTCCAAATGAGTCTTCGAAACGACGTGTGTTGGATGAGAGCACAGACTCTGAAAATATTCCGCATATTAGTTTTGCTCCTAATCAGTTTTGCAACGTCGTAGTTAATCCTTTCATCGTGGTTCATCAAATTCTCCATGAAGGACTCATGTGCATGCAAGTCTGCGTAAACCTCTACCTGGCTATCAAAGATCATTAGATTCTACTAATTTTTTATTTCAACTGGTGAAGTTCAATATATATTAGGGAATTTTGGTTTAGATTTTAAAGCGATCGTTATTTTCGCATTGCCTTAACATTCATAAGAATATGTTCCTTGCATGACAAAAAGCAGTACGTAATTCTGAACGGCATATTTTCACCAACATAGTGGAAATCCACTTATTTCTTTAAAAGTAAGTTCTGCCATTCTGTAAGCAATAAGCTCTTCAGAGGGGTTTAAGGCAACGGTTTGATTTTTTGAAGAATTCACATTGAAAATAGACATCCTGAGGGTAGGAAAAGCAAAAAATCAGTTGGTGGAAAGGCAATAGGTGTGACCGATGACCATTTCCAAACCAAATTCGCTCAGGTTCCGAAGTTTTAAACAGTACAGCATTGTTTATTCACGAACAAGCTGACGTCTCGGCGGATTTCGCCTTCCTCAGAGCCTGGAAAGGTCAAGTTGACTGCGATCTACACAGTCAAACGCCTCCATAACCAATACTATACGAATGGCTTATGGAGGGTCGCATGGATTATAGTCTTTATCGACAAATGAATATTGATTCTCATTTCCTTCTTCGTCAGGAGTACTCATATTCCCGGAGTGAATTCCTTCGAATCAGTCGCTCACTGAGTTTGCAAGGGCTTTTATAGGTGCAGTTTTACTTGTATTTGGAGTTCTGCCCGCGAAAGTGGCCTATAAGTTTCAACAGAAGAGGCAAAACGAAGCAGTTTTTTCACCTTGAAGGAGTCATTTCATCGCCGTAAGTTAAATGTTAGAAGAGGAATTACATGGTAGAAAAAAACAAACAAGTAATAAGCACCATGCAAGCATGACTTATTGGCGGCAGATAGAGGAAAGAACTGCTGATGATGTTAAGGGATAACTGGAAACAGAAGTGCCCTTCGTATTAGCTACGGATATGCGATGATTAGAGCCATCTGTATAAAATTTCGGCGTATAAATCAGGTAAAATTACTGACAGCACCTTGTTTTTGTCAAGTGTGATATAGTCTCGACAACATGGCAGTTTCGGCTTCATTGTATAGAATCAAAGGCACCCTATTACATGAAATTTGGGCCAGCTTTCACTGGTAATATCTTCCGAAACCAAATGCAGAACCCACTGTGCGGGAAGCTGACATCACTCTTTTATTTTTGAAAGGCTCGTTTAGCGCAGCTGTTAGAGTACTGCAATATACCACAGACCATTGGTTCTATGCCGGGCCCTAGTTATGCCAAGAACCCTCTCCCTCCAGATTCAGGAAATTGTTGCTAGACCTATTTGCGAGGATAACATCACTGATTCCATACACCGGTAGGCCACTGTAAGTCATTGTATATGCCAGATGCGCATTTAATCCTCTCTGCGGTACTTTATGATGTCGAATGCATAGCGCTTTCCTCACGGATTGATAAAGTCAACATCTCTACCGTCTATCCTTTATCCTCACGGTAAGATGTTCAGTCATTAACTGAATTTGCAGTTCATCTTATGAAATCAGGCAACCAAATGCGATGGACGTGTTTTTCATCTCGTGAAATGTTTTCACACAGATCCTGGGAAAGGATTGGCATCCCTCTTCCTACGGTCGGAAATGAAGTCTGACTTCATCATCAGAACTGCTCTAACAGTGAGTGAACGAAAGTGCAAGTGTGAAAGCAAGAAAGAGAAAGGTAACAAGTAGAACGTAGGTCATCATATATATTCGAGAGAGATCGTAGTCACCGAAAAAACACCAGCCACTAAATTAGACGCTCTCTTTTCTTCCGAAACTTTTAAAAAAAGGCCATTGTGGGAAATTACGGCAACCAAATTAAAATCGTTGCAATTCTCACGCCCTCAAGATTGCACCTTAACATTTCCCGTTCTTGATCAAAATTGTCATTATTACTCTTATTACATGAGCAGGAGTGGAAAACAGAGTGGTAGTGAAGCCGATCATCACCAGCACGGTGCAGATTCGATCCTGTTGCGGGTTCACCATTGCTCATACCTCCCAAGTAGGGGGAAAAAAAATCACTCGCTGCAAACCAACTGGGAACGCTCCAATTCGGCTATCTCAGGACTCTAGGAAGAAGTGATTCGACCAGCACTTCACCACATTTAAGATGAAATGGAGATTCTCAGGCAGCAACCGAAGCCACACGTAAAAGTTGGAAGACCTTCGTGAATGAAGGATGAGAGGAAACGAATCGAATCCTAGAAGTGCTGGGATCCGGACGTGAAGATGGCTCGTGTAAAATAAAACAGAAATTATAATAATAGTTATAAATATTATCTGAGAGAAAGACAAAGCAAAGACCTAAGTGGTGCACTGTGTAACAGGCGAGCCCCCGGAAAAGGTAATCGTAATCTGCCGTGGAGTCCATGTTTTCCTAGTACCTCAGCAGCATTGTGGTTGTTGTGGTTGCATATCACATAATACACTTTCGTAAAAAAGTGACAGGAGGTAGTAAAGAAAATAGTATTACATTAACCATAATCATATACACCGTGCGGATCCCAGCACTTCTCGGATTCTACTCGTTCTCAATGCGTTCATCATCAACGAATGTCTCCGAATATTTCTCGTGTTGTTTCAGTGGTGCTTGAAGATTTCGCCTTTTTTTTGCGAATGCCGTAGAATGCTGGCCGAGTCGATTTTCTTTGCAATCCTGGAGAAATCCGAGTTAGGGCGTTCCCCCATGTGGAATGGAGGAAAACATTAGAGTGGTTGTCAAGGTAGAACCGTTTCTCCTGACGGACTGCATCACTAACCACTGCGCCACTCCCTGCCCTGGTTTTCACTAATGTGTATTATCTTTACGTTGGATCTGTGTCTTGTCGAGATAAAGAATTCATTTCACTAAACTCTAAAAAAAACTTCCGGCTATAGGAACATGTCTTCTCCATAGAGTAGCCGTAGTTTCAAATACCTCACTTGTTGTTGATAGTGTTGTTTTCTTCACAATAGGTGAGTTGTTATTCGTAAAATTAGGAAGACCACATTAGTTGGCGTATGAACTAATTTTCGCAATAATCTACAATTGCTTTGACCGGATCCCAAGGGACTTTTTGCGTATCGCATCCCCACTCAATAGACATCTTTGTGGCGGTTTCAGTATTAATTCTACTACTTTTTAAGGAAGAGGAACCTTCCCTTAGTGTTCTTTACGTTAAAAATCAAATAAGTAGTAGTACCAAGGAGTTTTCGGATCATCATTATTGGCACGGTAATATTGAATAGTGCAACTTAACAGTTTTTGAGTCCATTTTCAAACCCACGATAAGTTCTGGCTTGTTTCTAGTTTCTTAAAGCAGGCGTCCTTAAGTGGTTTCTTTTCTTTACACTGAGAGGAATGCAGTATTTTTCTGATCAATACTTGCTTTAATACTTGAAAGGGTAGAGAATGGTGCGGGCACATAATAGCACAATTTATATGTGACTAGCTATTTATGGGTCAGCCATTCTTTTCTTTCTCTGGAGTCGTTAGATTGCCGTGCTGAGAATTTCATATTTTCCCACTGTGTGACTGAAGTGCAAACAAACCGTAAGTGTTTCCTTTAATGATGAAAATATTGAACCACTTCTTAGATTGGGGATCGAGCTTTGAAGTGGTGAATGCAGATGTAAAAATCTCCTGCTGTACTTCGACATTTATGAACAACTCAAGCCTGTCGCAATGAGGCAGAAGAATTGGGATATTGAATACGCAGTAGTAAATCGAAAACGCTTCATAAAGCATATGTGGGTTGTCAGAAGCGAAGTGGGACTCAAATATGACTAGAATGAGGCAAATATTTATGGTATAGAGCTGTGACATAAAGGAAATTAATCGAAATGTGTAGTGGCATCACCATAAGTGAGTGATGCAGGAAGATTCGATTAATGTATGAAAGGTGCAAACGCCGCGGTAACCGGGCTGTTCCCAAATTTCTCCCAGGTTGGCACCATGAGATGCTTTCTAGAAGGCATCTAAACCAAAAAAAAGCCCTGAACTAAACTTGTTCATGAAACGATCAGTAAAATAGAGATAAAATGAGTTCAATGTGCGTTTTGCTAGTTGCTTCCTTCTTTAAATGGCTCGCTTCTAGTCCATTTGGAATTGTATTTAGCAATAAGGTTGTCAAAGGCGTTTAACTAAACAAATCATGGTATGGTCTTCTTTTTCGTTGTAATTGCAAAGTAAATCGTGCACTGGTTAGTTTTTTTCATTCCAGTTGGTTTCGTTTGTTCTTCTTATTGAATAAGTTTAAAACTTTTCTTTCCAAAAAACTTCAAACTTATGTGCCAAGTTCAGCTTCGATTTCGGTGAAACTTATCTTTGGTGGTTCGAGTGCATCGAGTCGAATTAGCTGTGATTTTGCTGGACGTTAATAATTTCTACCATAGAGATTGCACTCCAGAAATGTTCGAAAACCTTCTCGTTCAGCTCACTCTACGCTCGAGTGTTGAACGTGCACAAACGAAGATTGCTGAAAATCTAAAGCATATGCAGATGTTGTTTCAAAAGATTTATTTAGCAATTGGTATTCGCTTGTTTATGGCCAGCTCGTTCAACCATTTTTCGATACCGTATTCTAAATCGCCTCTTCATTGAAATTCAACCATGGTCAGTTGTCATGAAGGAGCAGTGTAATATTTCTGGTGAATATCAAGGACACTTTTCTCAAGTTATCTTTAGTTTTATCGAATAGCTACAACTCTTGTCAGTATAAGGAAAAGTAACAAAAATCAGACCACAGTGAATTGCTTCCTTCACTGTCATTTGCCATATTTGGAGCCGCCAGAGACACATGGGAGTTCTTCAACAAACCATTCTTTTTAACGCTATAGTTAAGTTCTGAGGTTAAACATAAGCAAGACATTGCACACCTTCGCAAGACATTAACGGTATTAGAGGCTAGGATTACGGATGGATGAATAGTGCCGTAATCTTGCATCTAGAGGCAAACACTAGAATGTCATTTGGTCCACCTTTTTCTCATACTTTCCAACATCTACTATCTCGCATCTCTTTCTTTATTTTTTGCAGAATTATTGTCTACATCTACAGTGGTGGTTCTCCGCTTCGAGCATTCCCGTAAATCAGCTACGAATCTTTTCGAACTTTTCGCGTTTGGGTTAAGCTGCTGTTTGAGGATTGTCGTTTTCTTTATGAATGTTGAATGCTGGTCCAGTCGATTTTCCCTACTGTCCTAGGATAACCAGGCTAGAGCGTTTCTACCTGGACTACATAAAGTGAACTATCCCGCGACAACTCTGGTACCAACTTCTCCACCCGGACCGATGAGAAGCTTAGTGAGCGAGAGGCGGGGTCGAACAGCACCGTGCTTGCGATGGCGCCGCTACCACTCCGTTTACAGCACCTCACTAAACCCAATGGATTTCAAATTTCTAGATAATGCTTGAAGTTTGATCACCTGATCGAATGTGACGTTTTTCACATTTGCAATTATTGACTCAACGCCATGTGTTCGTCGATCAGACGAACGAAAATGGTCTTCACTGTCTTCCAGTCGATACGCGTTTTCATTAGCAGGCTTGCTCCGCATACAAATTTTGCTGGTCCGACATGAGCTTCAACTCACTAAATGAATTGTCTTATGAGGCAATGCATCGCAAGTGACGCACTTAGTCCAACCACACCATCATGTACTTTTTTTCACGATCACTTGCAATTCAGTCCCTAGATTTTTCAGCGCTTAGGAAAGACAAGGGAGTTTTCAAATAGCTCGGATAACTAACACTCTTCTAAATTATCAAGCATGCAAGATTATCAAAATGGCGAAAAGATTTATTGAGCTTTTCGATTAATTGCACTATAAGTGTGTAATCCTTAGGCGGTGGTTAGAGGCTCCCTGCAATACATTTGGGATCGATCATATGCCCAAGGCCCACCAAGCCTTCTATCACTTCGGGGTCATAAATTGATACCAAACTTTTCTGGGACGATAGAACCACTAACCTAATACACCGGTAGGGCACTGCGAGTCATTGTAAAAGCCAGATATTCTCTTCAATCACCTCTAACGTTGCTTAATAAAGTCGCATGCATGGCGCATCCTTTAGGGATTGGTCAACGCCGAGAGCTTTATCCGTTTTTATCCTTTTTAATGTGTATCTGTTACATGACAAATACGTCACTGATATTCAAGAAACTTCCCTAATTCTAGAATCATATTCTCATTAATATTCTTTCCATTTTCTTGTCTTAAATAACTTTATTGCATTAAGATTTCAACGTTCAACACTTTTTTACTAAATTTGTTCATGGCTCATACCATACTTAAGACTTTTTTCTGATACTGTCCTATCATCCGGAACTTCAGTGTTCGCATAAGCTTCTATCAGTCCTTTATGACACGCGAAAAGTTGTGAAGTCTACTAAGTGGATTGTGGTCTACTTAACGAACTACTTTGATTGATATTATACGGTTTTCTAAAACAGTTTTCGAGAAATCCTAGAATGGCTTCGGTTTTTGTTTCTTAGCGCAAAAACCTTAACTTTTGGGTAGTGACAACGTTCGCCGTTTCCTTTCTCAGCAATCGCGAGGACGTTAAACAGCATACGTTTACTTCCATACAATAACACATACAACACAATCGCAGCCGACGTTTCGGCAGAATCGCCTTCTTCAGAGCCGCTTTTTTTCACTTGTCTTCCACTGGGGAAGAACAGCCGCTCAGAGTCGCATATGGCTGACGACTCTTCTTCAGTGGAAGACTAGGTGAAAAAAAAGCGCCTAGGCGATTCTGCCAAAACGTCAGCTGCGATTGTGTTGTATGTGTTATTGTATGGAAGTAAACGTATGCTGTTTGACAAACTCGCGATTGCTGAGAAAGAAAAACTACAAAACTACAATCCAATGCGGAGTTTGATAGAAAGTCGATCCTGGGAACTAGTGACAACATTTTTTTGAACTTTGAGACAGACTGCTATGTTTTAGGATGATCTCATCTACCGCGTGTTACCAGTTGCAGTTTACGAACTGAACTTTTCAGTTTAGCTAACCTGTGTCTTCTGGCCACCTTCTTCAGTGAATTTAACGGATGGAACTCGAAGTCGCTGATTGGAACCATTACTGATGGTCAAGAGATGGTCAAGTTAGGATAATATTGTCTGTAGGACTGTGCTAGCTAGCTGCTAAGCTTTATAGGACTGCATAGCTAGTTCATCGAAAAGTGACTTTGTTAGTCTGGTTCTTGCCAAAGCAACCACAAAAAACTCGTCCTACTGAACTTTTCAGTTTCAGCTAACCTGTGTTCTGCCCACCTTCTTAAGCGAATTTAACAGATGGAACTCGAAGTCGCTGACTGGAACCATTACTGATGGTCAAGAGATGGTCAAGTTAGGGTAGTATTGTCTGTAGGACTGTGCTAGCTAGCTGCTAAGCTTTATACGACTGCATAATTAGTTTATCTAAAAAGTGACTTTGTTAGTCGGGTTCTTGCCAAAGCAACCACAAAAAACTCGTCCTAGCTTCAAGTGAACTGCAGACATCAGGAACTGGATGATATGTTGTTGCATAGTCATCGTGTGTATACGGAATACAGAATCTGACGTTTTCGCGGACGGTTCCAACTAAAATATCAAGCGATTGTTTCGTTTGTAGTACTCAAGAAATAATGACTATTAACTAGACCTTCTTTCCACGCATATCAGGGTCAACAATACTACATCAACTCTCCCACAATCGCGGAAGGAAAATAAAAGTAGGATTGTTGGCTGTCAAATGGATTTTCATCTTTCTTCATTTTTTTATAGTGTTATAAAGAAAGGAGGTGTCGCAGAAGACGGTGGCTATTATGAGACGTTAACAACTCTTTATGTTTCAAAAGTGAACTCTCTAATTTCTCCATTCACTTAAGGTGAACTCTGAAACGTGTGTTCCAGTGGAGCAAGCATTCTGTGTCACCAATGATGACAAATCAGAAATCCATAAGCTGATAGAAGCGATTGCAAATGGAAAGGCCGCTTTTTTGTTCCTTGTTACTACGAAGACTATCTGTAATATGTACTGTTGAAACCTGGAACTTCAAGAAGAATGAATTACTTCACTATGCAGCTCTCCAGTGATCTGTCCCATTCACCTCTTTGAAGCTTCTCAAAAGGGCAAACCTTATTAAATATGTGAGTGCGCTTAACTTCATCGAATGCTGACGCAGAAAATTCTGTTTATTAAATTATCAGTGCAGGCAATGTTTATGCTAGGACACCTGCAATCAGTGAATCACTAGCCGAAGGAATCGTTGTCGTAACCAGGAAACCTTCCTAGAATTCACAAGCGCTACTGAATGTCCATGATGTATACGTGGAGTGCTAAAACATGTATTTCACACGATAAGAAGGAGAACTGCGCTCATCCGGCATCCGAAGTGTCATGGACACGTAGCACTGAAAGCCCCCATGGATGATGGCCGCGAAATAGTCCAGCAACTATGAGAAGTGTTGATGCTCGCGTGATAAGTGTTGAGAGGATATCTAAATAAACCCATTAGCAAAATTTAATCCGTTCCTACGTGCCACATTTGTGCTAGTCCCTTTTATGAAAATATCAAAGCGCCATTATTTGAACAGTAGCAGATTATCCGCCTATAGAAAACATCTATGACGCTCTCGTTGGATTTTTTACTTCGGATATTACTTATTAGCCACGTTTTGGCCTATCCATTCAATAAAAGTTAAGAATGTGAATTCTTGCTCTTTTACTCAAAAAATGTTGTTCTGCCATGTTTACTCTTCGATTTTTTATTCCATCTGCCAGTAAACATAACGTGTTCTCCATGACATATTCCACAAACGAATCTATTAGTCTGGGTGAAAGTTTTCGTCCGTTTCACCTTCACAACCGGACACTTTGCTGTAAAGTTCTTATATTTGTGGTGCCAAAGCTCAAGCAGCAGATTTTGCCCTTAATTTCTGCTTTTTTAAAAAATCTATTTATTTTTAATGTGCCCCCCCGATTGATAAGAATTGCACGGAACGAAATTATATTCGAGGGATCTTCCTAATTCAAAGTTGAGCGTGAAGCAGTGAGATGAACTTTCGATTTCAACGTTACATTTAGCCAGACAGCCGTCGATGAGTAAAAGCACAAAGTTTGCTCCCAAAAAGTTCGTGACGAAGAAGAAACTTTTAAGAAGGGTAGGGATGACCCGCTCCCATCTAAGGTGGACTAATTGATTGAGACGCACGCGAAGCAGCTCGACATGAGCACTCCTCACACACATCAATCGAAGACCATGAAATGTGGCTGCATGAATTGTAAAGGTCGCTAAGAACTGGTTGCGACTTAATCCTTGCTTCAATTGACCAATTTCTTATTCCTACTGTGAAGTAGGTAAAAAATCAAGCATGTACGATTGTCTACGACGTTGTGCGCAATATCTGAACAAAGCCGAAGAACCAAAGCTTCTCCAACCAAAATTTACATCAGAAGATGGTTTGGTGCTTGTTTGATGGTCGGAAACTATAGTCCACTGTACCTATTTGAAGACATGCAAAAAATCGTTGCAGCAGAAAGAAATTTTCAGGAAATTCACTGCATTGCAACTAAGACTTCCAAAAGGACAGCGATTCTTACTAGCGGTTCACCGACCAGTAGAAGACGTTGTAACGAAAACAGTTGGAATTTCTTTTGCCAGTTCGAAGTGTTCGAATTATTCATATACCAATTTGAATGAAAATGTATCAGCTTTACTTTCCCTGTGTGGTCGTTGCTATATCAATCCTACTGTTTATATGATGTTGAGGTTGTTAGTATTTTCGCTTAAGAGATACTTTTCATCTAGTTAATTATGACACCATCCGACATCACACCTCTCATGCTCTGCCGATCATGATACTTCTTACATTTAATTCATTTCTACTCATCCACCGCCCGTGAAGGTCCCCGAGCTTTTTGAGCGTGGGTTCCGCTAATGTTTAAGCATTTTTTCGCCATTGTCACGAATGCCACAGAATGACGGTCGAGTGAAATCTTCCTGTAATCTTGAGATAGAAGCGCCGGAGCGTTCTCGCTAGGATAGGGAAAGGGGGAGGCAGTAACGAGATTGTGTCAGACAAGTCTGTTAGCAATTTCACAACTCCGTAAGAATGAGATGAGATTCGTGGGCTCCTTTTGCGCTCTGCTCCCTGTAAGAGTTACTACATTTAAGAAATCCCAGTGGAAATGTAAAGGCATTTATTCAGCCCCTAACTGTTCCTTTCTTTTTTTGTCATCGAGACTGCAGACCGGAATTGATTCGTTATTCTACAACTGTTGGGTTGCTCGGAAATTAAAGCTGGATTTCCAATTTCCTTTTCACCTGTGTGTTTCAGCAATAGTTTCTTTTCGACCGCTGCGCTACTGCATATCACTGCAAAGCTCATTTTATGTACACTCGCCTTGCATAATTAAATTGCACCTTTAAAATTAAAGTTTTTTTAGAAATTACTTTTTTTCACTAATTTTTAAAAGCTGAAATTTTAAATGTCGAGACGGAAATCCCGATGAATCTACCTCCATGAATCCAAACTCCGACGAATGCAGCAGAAAGGGCTTAAAACATTCATGAGGTGTGATGCCAATGAACTGTTAACGACCCCGTAGTTCAGCTTTGGATCGGAATATTTCCTCGTGACGAATTCTTCCTTGGAGGCCAGTGACGCCACGGACGTTCGTTAATAGTGAGGTGAATGAATTGGAAGTTTTCTTAGAAGTAAATACATGCATAACGGTAACAGACCTTCCAGAAGAACTCGGTGTAAGCATCTCTGCTGTTTTCGGATGTTTAGACAAGTTAGAAAGCCGAAGAGCTCGAAAATAAGTTGAATGACATTCAAAAAATTCGTCGTTTCAAGGTATCGCCGGTATATGCCTTGCTTAAGCAGAACTACCTCTTTCCCAATGGTATAGTGAAATGCAGCGCGATACATATCTTTTGCGATAGTTGGAGACGATCTTCTAAGTGCCTTTGCTGCCATAAAGCTTCGCGCTAGTTTTCAGGACCGAAATTTGTTACGAGCTGCAATTTTACGCTTAACGTAAAAGTTTTATTGTTTCTGTTACGAAAAAGAAAAACCATTTGGCGTCTATCAGCCTCTAAAGGATAAGCCATGCACTCGACTTCATCAAGTATCATTAGAAGTGAATGCATGCATACCTTCGTACACAATGGCTTGCGAGGCGTACCATATTTTTAAATCAGTGCTTTTACCTTCTCGGACAAATTTGTTTCTAATTTGCTGACCCTGAAAGCATTAAACGTGTGTTGAACCCGTAGCACGGGATCAAACCAGGGATTGATGCAGTGTTGTAGGGCGCCTCTGAGCACTGCGCTACCCTCGTTCTTGTTATTTTTAACAACAATTACGACAAAACAAAAAAACTCGCACTCGGTAGCACCCGTATCAGCACTGCTCTGAGGAAAGCAAAATTGTTGAAACATCAGCCATGGACCAACAACGCTAACAACGACAACGACAACAACAACAGCAACGACAACGATAACTTGTACCAACTTAGCATCAGCTCAACAAGATCAGTTCATGAGAACATATAAATAAATATGACAGAACACTTCGCATCGAAATACGGTAGATACAGTCTAAACCGAGAATTTTTTGGCAAATACCAAGTTTCGTTAAGGTTCCACCTTTTTTGCATCAAATTACAGATTTACAATTTTTCCTTGCACAACAGCTCCTTCAGCTCTCTTTTGCGCAATCTGTTCCTGGCTTGGCTATCTCAAAATTATAAATATTCATTAAATAGGGTGTTACACGAACAGAAGCCGATAGACATTTTTCATATTTCATGTAGAAACAGTATGTCCCTGCCTAGACCTGTATATTTTTTGTAGAGAGTTTAAAAGTATGACAATTAAAACAACCCATCCCGCTCCGGTTGACGTATTAGTGGCTCGCCCAGCGAGCTAGGGGGCAATTTTTCGTCGAATACGGGTATCCTGGTGTTTTTAATAATAAAAAAAATCTTTTCTCAATAGCTAAAGGATTCGAAGGGTTTTCAAAGTGAAACGATTGCAGAAAGGACTTTCTCTTTCGTTTTATGGGCATGCACGTTTTATGTGGTATAATTACTATGTGTTACTACGGTCCATTGTGCAAATACATTGCTGTCAGCATGTGGAAGTAACTTCCAGCTTATATCGAGTCTATTTCTGCATTTTCTATACCAGTACATTCCATGGAAGAACAATGATTCATCACAGGGATTAAAATGAAATAAAATGAAATGAGTCTTCGAAAAAAAAGTTTCTTACAATTCATTAAGTGTAGAGAGCGGCTTCCTTGCTCTCACCTTCATTATTTTGATCTGCTCTTGATTATCTACTGAATGAATGTGCAGAGTTTGGTGAAAAAAACTCCGGAACCCACTAAACTTAGTGTGGACACTATAGTGCTCATATGGGCGTTTGGCCCACATGGCTTTAAACGAGACGGAATGGGTGAAACAACTTTGGGTACTTGCTCTGATATTCCATTTAATCAGCGAGATTTATTTTATTGATAGAATAATGCTCTATTCTTCGTTTTGCTTTTTTCAAACCTTACGAGAAGTAATATGTTAATTGAGGCGATATTGTTTTGCTTACGTTGTACTGCGCCTCTGGGAATTATCACCCGTCTGCTGGCCAGTATGCACCAACGATTTAGCAGCAGCTATTGTTACTGCAAGTCATAAAGGCAGTTTCCTTTTCCTTCCGCTTCAGATGGGCTTAGAATCGCGCTACTTCTTGCCATCATCCAAACATGATTTTAATTCCCTTACGACATGACGACATGGCTTTCGCTTCCCTTGCCTTTCAAAAATGAAGCTGACGCTCTTCTCATAAATCTGGTGTTAAACGTGAAAGAAGAACATTATTTGTCGGTTACTGATAAACTAATATCTTCCATATCCGAAAAGAATCGTTTCCTTGTCTTCGAGGTTAGGAATCCAAAGTGTCCTTACTAAACATCTCTTCAAGAGTATTATGCCTAATCCTTTCGCCGTACAAAGCAATATCTTGAACCTAAGTCTCCTATTTAGTAACCTCAATAGTTCATCGCTATTATTGTGGCTAGGAAATCCCTAAGTGTCAAACTGTTAAGTACATTGAAGGATTCATTCACAAAGCCAGGTCTTGCGAGTGAAGTGTGTTTTCAGGTGCTATAAAAAATGTGAATGATATTTTATTTTCAAGCGCAGCCAAGTGAATGCAGAGTGGAGATTAGTGAACTACACTTAGTTACCACAAGGAGGATAAAAAATAGTAGAAATAACGTGATTTATATAAAAATGAAGATGCTCTTCGTGTCCACTGCATAGGTGGCACCAACTGAGCTGCTCCTATACCACAGGAATGAATCTTAATTCAACTCGGTGCTGCTCAATTCACACTCGATTAGAGCAGAGAATACGAATACAAAGTGGTTCATGTGAGACTATAAAAAAAATAACTTTTCTAATGGCTCGGTACAACAGCTGCAGTATAGAAATCAGGTTGGTTTAATTCATGATGACGAAAATAACACATTGATCCTGTACACCCTGCCTGTTCAATAGCTTAACGCAAAGTTTGCTGAGAAGAAATCAAATGAAGTAGCAACTCAGGATAAAACTAAAGCTCCTGCTTCAATACCCATCTTTCTCTATAGGTTGCACTACGCTTGCAAACCATATCATTCTGAAGTGCTCAATTTTCAGCCTTTCTCATTACATCATGCGACTTTTTTCTTTCTGCTCTTTGTTGTCTTTGCACGTTCATTTTCTTTTTGACTCCTCAGCAGAACTGCTTTCTAAGACCTCAGTGAACAGCTAGTTTTACCAAGCGTAATTCTTTAGATATCTCCTACTTAATGGGTGGATGTTTATGCTCACCTTCTTCACATTAGCAGATAAATTTCAGTCAACTTCTACATCAAAGCAGTTTCTTCTATAATTTTAATGTAATTTTTTTATACGGTTACCTTGTTCGTCCTTGTAGTCTCCCAACAGTGGAGTACAGAGTTTCTAGTTAGGTTATTTATAAGGTTTAGATTTTGTAAATGTTAGCACGAGGTTGACAAACATATTTATTCGGCTAACGTTTCGACGCCTTCGTCTTCATCAGAGCCGATGATCCGAGTCGATGGTCTACAGTGGTCCGTCTTCTCGAAGGTGTCTTCCTCCTCGTATCGTGCGGGACCTTCTTCAGTAGAGCACCGCTCGATTAAGACAGCCTCATCGGCAGAGCTCTCTTTTAAAGGGCAGTTGTTGTTGAGAGTGATTGTTCGTTGATAATAATTTGTCTTTCTCCGTTCAGCTCATCGTGTAACAGTAGCCATCATTGTTAAGAAAGTTGGTGAAATTTAAGCTTTAAAAACTTCCTAAAGTTCTTATTTTCTAATATTTGAAAAAATTTATCTAACTCTTTGGCTTGTCGATTCAACTGCTAATGACACTCTTCAAACAGTGTTTTAGTTGTTCAATCTGTAGGTTGCTAAGAAGATATTTTGCACAAACCAGAGGGTTGGTCATGGGACAGCTATTAGCACCAAGACTTGCCATCGCCTTTATGTCTAAACTGAAAGTTCAAGTTCTTGATCACCGACCCTTAACTTACTATAACTACAGCCTCAGCTTAACTGGGTTCGTTGCCGATTTGTGCTCCCCAGATCAATCCCGCTGACGGGTGATTACTGATGCAGACATCGGTAGAACTAGCTGAGAGACAGGCGAAACGAAGGACCCACATAGTGTGTTGGTGATCGCGTTACTCCCCGGAAAGGACAATAGCGCGTTCGTTCCCCACTGCAAATACCTGCGGTCCGGAGTTTTGCAAATATCTCAGCACCATTGAAGTAATATTCCTTACTTTACTGTTGATTCACAGAGTACTGCTTCATCGACTGTTCCACACAAGAATAGATTGAAGAGTGCTTCGAATTGCTAAATAGATAGCTAGAGTATGTAAAATTTACTTGAGAAAAACGCACCCGAGAACTAGCATCCATTCATACAGAAAGCTGTAGAGGAAAACTCAAGCTCCCTAACCACAACTCTTACGATAATAAGGTACCGTTTATCCTGCCCTACATTTAAAACGAAATAAGTGAAGCTATAAAACGTTATCAAAGGAGGCCGGTCTTGAGAATTCGGCAACAGTGATTGAAATGCCACTGAACATTCTATGACGCCAGCTAGTTCGTAACCGCCTGTGAAAGCGTCTGTTTATAACGCAAAAACTGCATAATTTGCCCTCGCGGTAGAGGCAGTGATTGCACAAGTTTGGGTACAGTTCATCCGGTCTCTTGTAAAGCAGGTAGGGAAGGAGTACATTGGCGAAACGGGTAGACCACCCTGCGTCCGTATAATAGAACACCTAGTTCATAAACACAAAGTTAAGCCAAATGCTCCCACTATGCGCGCACACAGAGACAAAACGGCGCTGATTTTGAATCAGAAGTTAATATCCTCGCACAAGAATCGAGAGGGACCAGGGCGAAAACTTTCGAAGCAATCTCGATATATTCCAAGAGTTCGAAAATGAACCGCAGAGAAGAATGCCTCTTAATCACGCGTGATATCGAACAGTATTTAAAACGATCATTTCAACGAGAGAGGCACACAGCGCTTCCATGTGAACTCAGTTCAGTTGGTCTCCCGTGACATGCTCAGTGACCCATAAATAGCGATGAGTGTGTAAAGAAGCTACTCTTTATTCATTTTCATTGAAATTTTGTTCGAGCACTTTCTCTGGTTATGGAGGTGCTTGGCTGGTTAGATTGCGGTCAACTGGACTTTTCCAACTGAGCAAGGCGAAATCCGCTGAGACGTCAGCTTGTTCCTAAATAAAGAAACAATCACACCTCGTTTTGCCAAACAAGAATTTAAAAATTCTTCATTCGGTCGGTGCTCCACTTCGTGGAATTCGACTCGATGCGACAACGAACACTCATATCGCGAGGACGATCACCGGATTATCAATTCTCATCAATTTGGCTCTGAAGAAGACTAAAACATCGAAACGTTAACCGAATATATTTGTTTATATGATCTTATAAACTGATCTTCTTTAGCTGATGCGAGGTTGGTATAGGTCTTCGTTGTGGTTGTCGTTGTTGTTGGTGTTGTTGGTCGATGGATGACGTTTCGGCGATTTCGCCTTCCTCAGAGCCGTGATGTAACGAAAGACGTTAATCGAATAAATCTTTTTATCAACCTCAAGTTTGCTTAGTAATCGACGAGTGGTGTGGCGTCTACTTATTTAATAGATTTTCCATTGTTACTTTAGATAGATCACCGAATCAAATGGATAGCATTACATGAAATATGTCCATGCTCTGAAGAAGACGAAGTCACCGAAACGTCAGCCACTGGTTCACAACAACAATAACAATTGTTACCAACCTAGCTTCAACTCAACATGGGCACTTCGTAAGAAATTGAGGTATTCTTGTAGTTCCGTCTTTTTATGTCACTGCTATGATAAACTAAATAAACTTTAATAATTCACTAACACTTTTGGATGACAATGGCTTTTCTAAAGAGCTGTATTTAACCTTACCCTCGCTGAATGAGAGCGAAATTAGCAAGCGTCCTAATTAAATAGCATCGCTGGACCTGATTATTCTCTTTCCATCAGAAACACGGCACATTTACGTCACCAGCACTCAGCTTCTTGCAAAAGAAGCCTTGGGCCGTGGGACGGAACCGGAGCTCCTAATTCATTATTTCATTTCTTTCAACGCTAAACTAGGCGGCCATGTTAGTGAACTGATTCCCGACGACGTCTAGGATTGTGCGAACTGTACTAGAAGATTTAAGCGTGAACTCTGCTGTAAACATGAACTCAAGTCTGCCTTCGTAGTTTGAGGCTATCATCAATTCTTTCATTAGATTCAGTTGGATTTATGTCGACAGAGCAGAACGACGGCAGGGGTGCTCTCCAAGAAAAAACAGGCTTCATTTCATGCCAGCTAAATTCGCAAGCTGTCATGGTGCTGATTCTAAAGGCTTTCATTGCGATGTGCTCAATAAGAAGCATCATAGAGAATAAAGGAGAGATAGGAAATACCCTTCGAAGAGAGTAAGGTGAAGTCTTCATAAATCTCCTCTTTCTATCAAAAGTTCGAAATCTTTTGTGAAATTTGTCCGCTCCAGCCACCTTCTCTGTTCCTCATTCAAAGTAGCACTTTTGTAGAGCTTGTTTATTCCTTTCTGAAAGTCAAATAAAACGCTAATAAAAGAGGAAAACGAACGAGATGCTCAAAAAGTCGATTGAACAGGGATATATTTTCCACTCAGTCGCCACCACTTTTAAATAATTGCTCGCAAAACTTTTTTAGGTACCAGGTGTTTTTTTTAATGTTCGTCCTCGATTTGGATTCCATTCGTGTCATGCTTGAGAACAAGACCATGTTTATTTCACTCACTAGGATTAAATTGCTGTCGTGATCCACTTTTTGTCATAATCCCTTCATAATTGTTGCGTATAAACACTTTGGCTGCTTGTCGTTCCACATTCGTAAAATCGCTGATCTCTTGGATCGTTTTCGCTAATCCTTCTACAAAATCTTTATTCGATTATGCGACTCTGTACAGCCACTGAACTTAGGTACATTAAGGTTATCTGTAGGCCGTGTGTAGCGCAGTGGTCAGAGAATCCCCTGCAGTACACATGCGATCGACCAAGGCTCACCAAGCCTTCCATCACTCGGGGTTGGCAAATTGGTCCCAGACTTGTATGGGAGGATAGCAGCATTGGCTCGATACGTGATAGGCCACGGTGAGTCATTGTAAAGGCGAGATATGCATTCAATCATTTCCAACGGCACTTAATGAAGCCGAATGCATGTCGCATCAAATAGGTATTGATCAACTCCGAGAGCTTTGTGCTTTTTCTTAAAGAACATTTGACTTAAGTGAACCTCATTAAAATTGCACTAACCATATTATCTGCAGTCTAACGGTTCGTTAAGAACTTCGTAAGCGATTTCCGTCAGGATCACTTTGTTGATATTTGAGAATAAAACATTATGATACCTTCCCACACGTCAAAAAAAGTCCACAACCACTTTGTTTGGGAAAAAAATCCAATTTTTCCAATATTGTTTCTGTTTTTGAGTTTCTTTCGGTGTAATCGTTCGGTTATCTGAGAGAGATCATCCTCAAAGAGCGAGCGGTAGACTGTGTCAGGAGCATTCCGTGTAAATGAATGATCTTCATAATGTCAAAACAAGATTGATTATCAACAATAGCAGCTCAGAGAAACTTCCTACTATCATCGGCATTGACCACGACTTTATGTTATATTATGATGGTTCTCTTGATGTTGGTTATAAATCTAATCTATTTGGTTTGTTTGGCGAACTATTATAGAGTAACGCTTCCACTATGAGCATTCTGGAGCATTTTCAGAAATTTTTGGCCTTCAGATCGAGTTATGAATGAGCTCTGAACTACTGACTCAACACGTCACTTCATCCGACTTCGTTTTGTAGTTGTCAATTTAGCGCAGCATGAAAATTCCAGTACTATATTAATATCACAATTTCGATCTCATTTGAGCACATTGATATAGCGACCACAACCTGCCGCAGTCGTAGGCGTTTCCGCTAGAATAAACAATGCAAACCAGACGTTTGGCTTTGACAGCCGTTTAGGAAATTCTCGGTAGTGCACACGAATGTGCACTTTTTGTCCATCACCATATTGAAAGAGAAGAGCGGAATGGTGGATGTTTACTATACGAGTTTTTGAAACATCAAGGGTGCGGGATCTCATTAATTTCAGTTTAATGACACATTTAATTAATTGAAATTCTTGAATTTGTGCTACCATAATGTGCGATTTTTGCATTACTGGAATTTATTAACCGATCAAACATCCGAATACGTGTTTATCATGTCAGCCTTCTTGAAAGTGTTAATGTCGTTATCTAGCCACGCTCAGTTGGATCCATCGCTTGCGCGATTGCCAGTTCCATATTTATTGTGCTAAAATACTCGTAATCAAGAAAGAGCATTTAAATGAGAGAGTTTAGAACAGTCGTCTTTTCCCCCATTCTTGTTTGGCTGGACTTGTAAGCACTAGTCAGTTGCGAATGGCTTACATGGTATCGGTTCAGTTTTAAACCACGCTTTTCAGAGATAGCGGATTTATTGCAAGGAAATGAAACAAGGCGAGCATATCATTTTTATACAGTAGAATGAATGTCCTAGAATTTTTTGAGCACACAGCTCTATTTACAATTTTTTTAAGTTCTATGTACAAATAAGTACAACGAAATCTTATTACGACCACGTTCTTCACTTCCTTCTAATTCCTATAGGTGAATTTGAAGAAAACGATCTAATAAAACAAGTACTTCTCACAACAAAAACGTCCATCATTTCTCCTCTAATTTAATAGTAAACATAATCTTTCTAAACAGTTCTACGACATGTGTACTTCTGAACATTTGTCCTTAAGTTGAAAAGGATGATTCGAAAAAATTGCATTGACATCCTAATTCATCTCTATCAACATGCCAGTGGCAGTTCACAAGCTCCCGTTCTTTTATGGAATATGAAGAGCGTTGTATTCTTCGTTCACATGGCTCGTGAAGAAGTCAGGCAACAAGAGGAAGGAAACAGTTTTGTAGTCTTGTGCGCTTGGCATTCTTGAGAGTCATTTGTTCGCTCATTGGTTGTCGTTAAGACACACCACGTGTCCAGCCTTTTTGACATCAACATCTTGGAATATGTAATAGCATTCACAGAACTGGATGATCAACATGGTCTAGAACTCCAGATTCAATTTCTCGCTTTCAGATTAAAGCATTGTTTTAGCATCACGTGGGGGCTTGTGGCACTGTGATTAGAAGTACCCCACGATACTCACGGTTGGTACGATTTTACACTCAGCAGAGTTCACCAAGCCTTTCATCCCTCCGGAATCGGCAAATTAATACCAGACTTGTCTAGGAGGAAAGGAGCACTGGCTCGATCATCGGTGGGCCACCGCGAGTCAGTGTATCAAAAGATATGCATTCATTCACCTTTAAGGATGCTTAACGAAGTCGAATCCATGGCGTATCCATTAGGCATTGATCAACGGCGAAGACTTCACCGCTTTATGCTTAGCACCACGATTCGATTGCGCTTTTTGATCTTCCATGTTGCCTTGCTACTATCCAGGCTTCCAAAGCTCACAATGAGGATGGATGAACCGGTTCATCAAAAACGTAGAAACGTGGATGCAAAGCCGCTTGTGTTGCCTCTACGGTTTCTTTAAGCTCCACAAGCCACCCATTTCCTCATGCTCAGTTGGAGCTAATCCCTCCATGTTGATTACACGCCGAAAATTTGGAGATGCATTTGCTGTCTCGAAACGAGTTGATTGTTTGAAGTTTATGCCGCATCTCTTCACCTGTATCACCTGTATCACCTGTATCACCTGTAGTTCCATTGGTCGTCGAGTGACTCGAGCGAGCGCCAGTAAATCTTCCACTTTTTCCCTGTCGCGTGCAAGAGTAGCCCAGTGGGTTCTGCTCTCTCTAGGGACTCGTCGAGCACCATATCTTTCTTCTAGGCTCTTCGTGAAGTACTTTGACCATCGGGTCGGTGGTCTTCCTGCAGTACGTTTGACATCCCGAGGAATCCAGTCACTAACGGCTTCGGTTGTCATTCATACGCATTACGTCTCGGGCCTACCTTATCTTCGACTGTTTGGCGTACAGAACGGCATCTTTGGTTTTTTGATCGTCGACGCAGATCGGAGCTTCGGATCCCCTTTCCCTACTTGTGTGGAACGGGATACTCCTAGCATCGCCCCTTTCGACTGCGCGTTCGATAACGCTGAGTGGTCTTCCATCCTGCTTACGCAGCGACCAAGTTTCTGACGCATACGTTAGAGCAGGAAGTACCGTTGAGTCGAAAAGGTGGGCACGGAGTCGGGTGTTCTTTGTTCTCTTCACTACATCCTCGATGCTCTTGAAAGCTCCCCAAGCCGCTCGTTTCCTTCTGCTCAGCTCTGGAGCTAAGTTGTTCGTCATATTGATTTCCCGACCTAGACAGACATAAATGAAGCATTCGGAGATATTCGTTCCGTTGAGCGTGAATGGGGCATACGAAACCAATCTCTTCTTCATGAACATCGTTTTTGTGAGATTTAGACGAAGACCAGTCTTTCCACAGGCTTTATCAAAGTCGGCAAGTATACGTTCCGCTTGGATAATGTTTGATGTTATCACGACGATGTCATCAGCAAAGCGAAGATGATGTAACTGCCAACCATCGATTTTCCACTCCCATATTATCCCATTCCAGTGTTCGCGTGACGTTCTGGAGGGTGGCGGTAAGTAATTTTGGCGAGATGGTATCGCCTTGCCTAACTCCTCTTTTGACGTCAATGATAATATCGTTGTAGAATGGTGATATCCTTCGTTGTGAAATTTTTGTACAGCTCACGAAGAATCTTTATGTCACTGAGCAGGGACTCCTTGGCTATCAAGGGCTTCCATGACTGCTTCTATCTCAGTTAGATCAAAGGCCTTCTGTTAATCGATGAAAGTGAGACAGAGCGGTCTTTTGCGCTCTCGCGATACTTCAATGAGCCATGTTACCGTGTGGATGTGGTCCATCGTACTAGATCCTTTTCGAAACCCTGCTTGCTCACATGGCTGTCCTTCGTCCAGTGTTCTGTCAATTCTGCTTAGGATGACTCGAGAGAAAAGTTTGTAGACGACAGACAGTAAGCAGATTGGGCGACAGTTTCCGATATCGTGTAGGTCACTCTTCTTAAACAATAACACGGTCCTGCTGCTCTTCCAGTGGGTAGGAACCTTGCATTCGGACAGGTAACGTGTGAAGAGCCGAGCCAGTGTGTTTACGAGGACTAGCGGTAGGTTCTCCAGATGTTCTGGTCTTATCCTGTCCGGACCTGATGCTGTTCGATTTTTCACGGACGAAATGGCACGTCGGATTTCGGAAGAGAGAACCGCTGGTACAACATGCCCATCCTCTTTATTTCATATGACGTGAGGGTGCACGTGGCTATCGAAGAGATCTGAGTAGTAATCGTGAATGATTTTCTCCATTGCCTTTCTGGACGCTGTAACTGTTCCGTCTGGGCGTCGGAGTGCAATCATCTTGGTCTTGTAATTGGCAAAGCTTCGGTGGGATTGCGAATGCTTTTCCCAGCCTCAGCAACTTCGACCATTACTGCTGCTCCTCTCTCTATAAGATCTTCTTTTTATCGCCCGTCTGCATTGTTTTGCAAGTTCGGACGTTAGTTCGCAGTTGCCTGCAGCTCGTGCTATTCCACGCTGAGCGTATCAGCGCTGGTGCTTTTTGGAGATAGACGTCTCTTGGTGACTTTCGAACTCTCAGCTTTCATAGCGCTAAAGTGAAGGTGTTGAATGAGCCGATCGTATTCTTCGTCGATGTTATCGACAACGGCATCGTCCCAACATCCGACTTATGAATTGAATAAGTCCCAGTTTACGGTGCCTCTGGAATTTCGGTTTTTGAATTTATCGGCTTTTTCTCCTTTCTGCGAGAAATGGAATATTGCACGAAGGAGGTTGTGGTCTAATACTGTGTAGAATTTTCGGGACAACAGCGACATCGATACCGCAAAACCTTCTATTTCTTATGAGGCGGTCTATTTCGTTATGGTACTCTCCATTGAGAGACTCCCACGTCCAGCGTTGAGGGTGGGGCTTCTGGAATTGTGAGTTACCATAGATGGTTTTGGTCGCCATGATAAACTCAGCCGCTCACCCTCTTCGTTCCATTCTAATCCATGGGTCCCAATGTGACGTTCTTCAGACGTTCTTCTTGGTCCACTCTTGGCTTTGAAATCTCCAATGATGACCTTGAAGAATGTATGGTCTTTCTCTGTAGAACTTCTCCAAGTTTATATAGAACGCTTCGACTTCTTCTTCGTCATAGTTTGACGTCAGCGCGTAAACGACGAAGATTGTCAAAGCCGAATTTGATCCACATCTTTTTAATCGTAAACGTCCGATTCGGGTTGTAAGTTGTTCGAATGCATCGATGTTCATGGAGAAACTCGTGTAGACGAGAATGCCGACGCCGCCGCCGACTCCTCTACTGTCGCATGTTCCGAGGAACAGTTCTTCTCCGGTGTCATAGACGGCGTTTAATGGGTAGCGTCGTCTCGTTTCGGCCAGGCCGATGACGTCGTACTTTATCCTTCTTGCTAGCATGAGCAAGTCTTCTATCGAGGACTCGGATGCAAGTGTACGTGCATTGTAGGTACAGATCGTCACCATAGTTCTTCGTGATCCAGGCAGCTTCCATTGGCCCTGAGATTTTAGCAGCCTCTCCGTACTCGTCCTACCCAACGCTGCAGAAATTTGGGGCTCTTTTCGGGGTCAGGGGAATGAGGCCCGTTTCTTTTTACTGTGTTTTAGCATTTTTGATACCCACGTATAGCTTGCTGAGCTCTGAACGTGGGGCTGGGTATACTCACGGGTAGCTTGCCAGTGCTCTCACCAGAGTGGACATGGAGCTTATTTGTTGGAGGCGACTCCTAACCGCCTCCCATATACTTCCCTGTCACTTGATTGCAGGCTTTTGGCCGAATTGACTCGTAGAATACAATCTGCATAAACGAGAACGCACCCACACACGCGTGCATGAATACGCCTAGCAAATACAGAAAGCATGTGCCAAATCGGCGCAGCAGAAACAGGGAGTCCGTCCCCCTTGATCCACCTGCGTTTCAGGGAAGCAAAGGTCGCTTTTGGTCCGCGATTAACCCCCTATCCGCCACCTGGGGACGCGCCACGTAGCCTCGCGACTAAATGGTTCGAGATCCCTCATATGAGGGAAGATCCATGGGTCGCATTTCTTACCAAACAGAATCCGGGTGTGCATAGGTGCCATGTCATATGTATCACCTGTGTGTTTACGATCCCTACTTGCTACCGCCTATCCTATTAAGTCAGATAAAAAAACAGGAAATTTCCACTTGTAAAAGGATAGTCCGAAAACTAAATACCGAGCAAATCTAGTTCACTAGCTTAAGCTCTTTAGTGGAATGCCATGCCTTATTCACCTCATGACATTTTTGAAGGGATTTTTTCCCCGAACCTATAACGGCGCAGGACAAGCAATATCCTCATTTAAGGTATAAAAGTAATGGTCAACACTGCTTTTATTCAATAATCAACTGCATCACTTTCGATTTCACTAGAAATTAAGTGATTCGTGCAAGCACAACTAAAGTTTCTATGGGTTACTGCTCGCGATACATTTTTATTCCTATTGGCAGAATTGTACCAACAGGTAGCTGCTATGCTCTGCCGTTTATGATGGGGATTGTCAAGGGCAGTTTATTAGGTCCTGTTGCTGTAGCTGTTTAACTGTTGAATACTGTATTAGGTCAGCTTCTCATGTAATTCCCACCAATTTCAGTGCTTGATTTTGCAGATCAACATGGTGAATGAAATCCCAAAACTATGAGTACACATGTGTATGATAAAGTCGATACGTCATTAGATGAACTAATCCTATCTCTTGGATTAACTGCTTATTAAACCTTGAAATAGCGGTCTGAAAATATGTAAATACATTTCGGTTTCAAAGTTCTCAAGAACATTTCAGTCAGCTAACGCTTCTTCCCTAATAGAAAGTGTGAAAATGTTCGTCCACATAATGGTCACGTGGAGCTCATTTCACTCGAATACTAATTAGCTTCTGCATGAGCTCTGTGCCTCTGAATGCTATTATAACGCAAAGAATGCCGATCATTAGTCTTATTAATCGAAACGGAAGAATGATCTTCGCGACGTGAAGCGACGAAGAAAGGAGAAAGGAAAAATTATATGATCTCTGCTAGCTAGCATCCTGTTGACTCATCCGTAATATTTTTCATTTGTTCATAGATCTGATAGTTACTCGACGTACCCAAAGTCTTTTCTAACACTAAATACGTATGCAATGGAAGGTTTAGATTGACAGTCACTTTTAGAACTTCATGACCCGTCAGTGCTGGAATGATTGCGACAGTCGTTTTGAATCAACCTATAAATTCACCTGTCTCGTTCATTTTCTTCGTTCTTTAAACCATGTTATTTCAGTAGCAACCTAAAAAGGAGCACGGAATAAGGAGGAAATGGAGGAAGACTAAGAATACGTTGTTCAGGTAGCTTTTAGTGCGAGCAGAATCCATTGGATTACTCTTATTGACAGCGTGTGCAAATAGACACTTTACTGGTGTCCATTCGAGTTACTCGAGGAACACCTGGGGAACTCCTCTGAAAAGAAGCCAGCGAAATTCCTAGAAGAAACTACTAATACTTTAGCCGTTCATTAAGAGCACCTTCCATAACATTCACTCTCATTCTAGTTCGTGTACCAATTTCGTTCTGAATTCTAAAGCGCAAAGAATAAAGACCGAAAATTAAAGCACCTATCTCCTTTCTTTACACATATTTTAGCTCTTTTTTAAATATAAACTTTTGTAGGGTTCTCCTTCAAAATCTTGAGTTTGAAAAAGTCGATTTAATGCTCAGTAAACTGGCGAAGCAATTTTTTTTTATTCAACCGCCTTATTTATACTTTATCTGCTATTTTATTTATTCTTTTGTTTAAACGAGCGATTGCTGATAGCACCAATGAGTAAAACATGTGTGAAAGAAAGGCGAAGGAAGGGCCTCGCTTGGTGGTGTGGATAGCACGTGAGCTTCTGGGAAGGGGGTAGTCGCGAGTTCGAAGCCTTACTGAGTTCTGACAGAGTTTTGCTCATATCTCAGCGTTGTTAATGTTTATACGGGTGAACCACAAACGCAATGCTATAATTAGGGAAGCTTGGATTCAACAGATTTATTTTGTACTCGATTGGAGAGTAATTATGTTAAAGTGCACCGCTGAATCAGAAGTACTTAACGGGTGACTTAAGTTACAGATTCCAACTTTTTTCCGTTTTCACATAGCGAATCCTTTTCATTCTTTGAATTTCTGTTTAGCAAACACGAGGTGTTATTTCATTCGTTTATTTACGCACAAGCTGACGTTTCGGCGGATTTCGCGTTCCTCAGAGCCTGGAAAGGTCAAGTTGACCGCAATCTACTCAGCCACACATCTCCATAACTAAACACAGAAAACGCTAAGCCAAAATTTCAATCACATTGAACACAGAGTAGCATCTTTGCACACTCATCGCTTTTCATGAGTCTCCCATTGAATATGTCACGTGGAGACCAACCGCACAGGAGTTTACATGGAAGCGTAATGTGCCCATCTTATCCCATCTTTTCATTCTTGTAAAAATGTGAGGTTATAGAATATACTGATTAGTGCACAACAGCTTTTAGCTTCATCTGAGCAAGAAACTCCCGACTAAAAATAAAAAAATACCGACTTGACACATATGGCGAACACCTCTTCACTCGAGATCTATAAATGGCTAGACGAAAACAGTGAAGTTGATGAAGTGATGAAAATTACTCACAGCACGTCGGCTAATTCACGAAGAAACTTTCCTTTTCTCCTTGGTCACGGATAATTGTTTTGTTGATTACGGCCACCAGAACACTAATTGTGATTGCATCCGATCAACAATTTAAATACTATTTGCTACGCAAGAAACAGTATCCAAAGTATGGTGTGGTCTTCGCGCTTCTGAAGTAGTAATTGAACACTCTGCACCGTCTAAGATTGTAATAGACCACATCTCATTAGATATTGTGCTATCCGAAGTCAGAAATCACCAAATCCTTCTAATATTTGGACCGGTTTATCATAGCATGTGAATCTGCACCATTAACCACAACTATAAATCTTGCTTCCATTTTCAGGTGCGTTTTTTTTTCTTACCTCAGCTTCTTGGACCATCACGGGAGCTCTCTTGTCATTTTTACCATCTTATTTCGTTATAGATCCAAAGAAACATTATCCCAAGCGCTTGTGAATCTTGAAATCGTTCTGGTTAAACAAATGATCGGACTACTATGGAAGGCCGTCACTGTTCAAGATATACACTTCTTTGGTCATTTCACTTTTTTTCGTTTTTCTCTGCTTTGTTAATTGTACCGTTTTGTGAACAGTCATAACATTTTTTTTGGGTTTGCAGCTTGATGATGAATAGAAGGTGATTGGCAAACCCACCTGCATTGTCTTGTCAGCCCCTCCTCCCAACCTACCCACCCCACCCGTCTCGGTCGGCCCATGCGCCAGTTGAATGAATTTATTTCATCTTTCTTTGCGCAGTATCTCACAGTTATATCCCAATAGACGTCTCTATACTTTTTAAGAACAAAGTTTTGCCTTTTCCAAAGGTGGACTTATGTGGAATGAACCTTTTTAAAAGCTAGATCAAGCCACCCATCCCATGAGTTGCCCTTCATGGTATTTCCCACAATCGTCATTCACCTAACCTAACAACCTGCTTATTTAGTTTACACTGAACTCTATATATTTCGTTAGCAATTTTTCCTCTTTTGCTTGTTCTTTTTTTATAAAAAATAACAGCTGCGTTAAGTAGCATTGATTAGTATCACTGGCATGTCTTGCTATATTCATCATCGGTCCGTAGTCGAGCTTAAAATGTTTTAATTATTTCGTATTTCTACGTTATTACTGCATTATATTTAACAATTATGACATATTGAGTACAGCTCAGTGGTTAGAGATGCCTGCAATACAACCGTTCTCTATGCGATCGCCCCCTGGGATCATAAGGCCTTTGTGAGTTGGTTCAGTGAAGAGTTCCTATTTTCTTATGATTTAGTAAACGAGACCTTTCGTTGTACCTCGATTTGAACTCCAAACTTGGATACCGAAATCTTTGCGTAAATAGCAACAAAGGGTGTGTAACGAGTTTAACACATGGGGCTCGTAGGTGGCATCCATTAGTGGTTAACAATGCTTATGCGAGCGAAGATCTCAACAGTTAAATTCTAGTATATGAAGTAATGAAGCAACAAGGAGGCGAATACATAGATGAATACTTCTAATCTTTCTAGGCTGAACTGAGCTAGTAGCATAAAGCGCTAGAATTTCTTCAGTGAGCAAAAGTACATGCAACATCATGCAAGGCCGGGTAAATTTCATAACAGTACTAATTCAGTAGTAATCGACAAATCTACGAGATGATACCAGAAAAGAATAAGAAGCTTGTAAAAAAATTCGGCCTGCATAACTTTGTTAATATGCGGTTGTAGTCCATTTGTGACTATTGAATAAATAGAGAAACTTGGTTAATTTCTAGGTAGCGCTCTCTACAATCCTTCAATAATAAGTGACAAGGAGCAGTTTCAGTAAAGCTAAAGTATTTAATCAGAGTGAAGTGTTTGCGATGTTCTAGTAATTCGCGGTTTTTTCTACGCTATCAGCTTTTTTTAACGACAATATAATATTCCCAAGACCGGTTTCCTATTAACCGCGGCATTGATTGATAACTCGCTGTTTTCTTCAATAAGTAGACACGATGTTGGTACCACCATATAATACTGCTTAGCGAAGAAAAAACAGCGGATAATACAATACTTACTTTTCTATTTACTTCCTAGTAGAATTTTCACTGCAGGTTCCCCGGAAAGTGAAATCGTGGTTCGATCTGGCCCGGAGTCCCAGTTTTGCGAATGTCTCAGCATCATTGTGATAATATAATAGTTTGCTAATTGGTCTGCACCTCTTGTGTTATACATTGTATAATGTAAGGTGTTCTCATTCCTTTCCCTGCAGATAATTTATTGTTCGTTAGGAGTGTAAGTGTTGAGCAGAACTTGAAAGCGTTAATCTATTATGACCACTAAAAGCATTAAGAGCCTATTGAAATCACCTTCGCTTCTCATTTCTTGTGTTGTCTTCCAACTTATTAGTATGAAGTATTGTCTGTGTGCCGTCGCTCAAGCGCTTGAGATTTGAAACAAGGGCTGATAGTTAGAAAGCCTTTTCGTGTAAATTTGATGCCTTAAGTTCTTTCCTTGTTTCACCACTTTATTCTGGACGCACTTCATTGGCACATTTCTTTGTATACGACAAACTGAGAAGTCCAGTTCTGAATTTCCAGAGTCGCATGAGTGTGAGCTCATTGTTGGAGGACTCGCTGGACGTCTGCTATTCCTCACCATCCGACTCGTTTACTTGGATTCAGTTCCTATTCAGGGCGTATCTGATGCCGATTACCTACTTATTCGGAATCTTCGCTAATTCCATAAACATCGTCATATTCTCACAAAAAAACGTAAGGGCTTGATCAAAATTTATACACATGTCTTCTCCGATTCTTCGAAGAAGTAGGAATTTCTCTCGTGATGCAGCGGTAGAGAAGTTACTTTCGGTGAGCGTCCTCCTTTAGCATCTCCTCATTAATTGTGTAAACCTACGTCTACAGGATTAAAACAGCTCATTAAAATAGCGCATTTAGTGAAGAAAATAAAAAATTTGAGGGAAAAAAACAGACCTTAGTTGCATTTTTCCCTTTCACTTTTTCTTCTGTCTCTTCTCATTGCCTTTTTGAGTGTGTAGTTAGGCTAAAGTTAATGGAAGGGTTTAACTGATAAGGTGTAAGCCAAAAAGTTTTATGAAATCCCAAATTCGTATATTTTTTGAAAAGAAGGCTTGCGTTAACATATGGGATATGGACCTGCAAAAGTTTTTTACTTATGTAATTGAAATTCAATCATCAAAAGCGAATATGCTTCAGATAAAAAATTGTCGAGGGAACTCACGAACTTTTGTCTCCTTTAAGCGATTTTAGATACATTTTTAGAGTGCAGAAAACAAAAGTACGAAAAATACGGCAGTACTGATTGCAAGAAAGAGTGTGAATCGGAAGTCCTCGTGAATATTTTTCAGATGCGCAATCAATCGGTTAACTGGTTCCTCTTCGTGCTGTCACTAAGCGACCTCACAGTTCTCATAGCCTCGTTCTTCGTATTCTCCGTTCCTGTTTATGCAGAGATGGCCGACGACATCGGTGAGCTTTCGTCAGTTGTGCACAGTGCTCTAATTAGACGAGTACGCGCAATTTTGCAGACATGTCACGGACGTCGGCGTTATTGCTCCTCTGGTTCTACCCGCTAGCGCAAACAGGGCTTACGATGTCCGTCTACCTCACCATCCTCGTCTCGGTCCACCGCTTTATTGGAGTCTGCCATCCGTTTTTGGTTGGTTTTTCTTGCGATCTTCGAAATATTCCATGACCTTTTGTTGCCTTTCCTTTTTACTCATTATGATTGCACTTTATGTAATACCGTGCCACGAAAAGTAATGGGCAGTGAATTAAAGAAAGTTATACGTTGTGATTTCGATTGCAGCTTCAGCTTAACTGGCTTTAATGCTGGTTTGCACTCCCCCAAATCGTTCTCGTTGACGGGTGACCGTTGACGGCACCGTTAGGATAAAAAGACTGGCTGAGAGAGGAAGACAAAGCAAAAGTTTCGGTGGTGTAGTGCGTAACACGTGAGCGCCCTGAAGTGGTGATCGCGGTTGGATCTCGCCTAAGGTCCGAGTTTTGCAAATATTTCGGCATCACTGCAGTTGCATTCCATGACTCTCTACTATTTCGCAACAAAAATCGCTAAAGCCCTTTCGCACTGTTAAGCCTCTCGGGAACGCAAAACGCAGTATCACGGCAAATTGCGGAGGTTCAAAACTCTCCAGCCGTTCCAGGTAAATTAGGGATATAAATCGATCAGCTGGTTTTAACCAAAATATATGTGGTGGTCAAATTACAGTATCAGGCTTCATAAACAATTCCTGTTAGGTTAGTTTTAGATTATGCTTCTTCAAGTCTGTACATCTATCACGATACGGGATTAAGTCTTTTGGTCTACATAATTTCTTTGAGTTGATCTTCTTGAAGAAAATAGAAAAATTCGTAAGAAAAAACGTGACCGCATCATTTTGATATATCAAAAACATGAACAGACTTTCGTTCGCATATGGAAGAACATTAGAGTGTTAGGCAGTACAATGTAAAACCAACTAATATGAGCAAGGGATAAAATAAGCTTGATCTTGCGGCGTTGAGCTCCAAACATTATATGAATACCATGTCGTTGTGTATATTAGTCCTTGTAGCTACCACGCGGGTGTTTTTCTGTAACTGTCGTGAACAACCTCGAGTTCGGGTTATAACAGTTTATAGCAATACCAACGGTACAATAATAATATCTGATATGTGACGGTATGTGGTTAGGTGGGTATACACCAGCGAGATTGAAATGAGAACAAGTGACACAATTGAAGGAAGCTAGGCGGGCACTGCAGTTGGAGCACTGAGGAACTGAGGGATTGGAAGAACACCGAACGAACGCTGCGAACACTTGAAGACGAATCCCCTCGACTCCGCTGTATTACTTCTGTCGTGGGTGGAGCTTTGCCAGAAGGAACTAAAGACGTCGCCTAGAGAGAGAGGTTCTAAAGGTTTTTTCCACTAGCACAATCTGATAGAGCTACATGTGAAAGGGCGCAGCTGCTCGTTCGGAAACTTCTTTGGGACGGCAAATGCTGGAAAGTACCTTCAGCTGACTACTGTTGATTCGGTGCCCGAACTGTCGAACAATGAAGAGCAATTTATCGAAAGAAGTTGTGGAATCCCCTTTCCAGTCACCTGCGAGACATCTGCATGGGATTGTGGCTAAGAGGCAATTCAGAGAAAATGCAAAGATATATTTAAGATAGTTCGAAGTTACAGCTGAACAAGAAACATACACTAATATAGAAAATAGGAACTATTTGATGAATAGTTCCTATACTTGAGTAGTTAATCCATTTTAGGTGTTTTAGGTTGCTTCGAGCACGAAAAGCATGTTCAAGAGAAACAGTCAGTGCCAAACATTTTTTAGCTTCTTATGCTGTTTGAATCTAAGGAAAAATAGGTCAACTCCACAATTTAACATAATCCTCATCATTTCGTCATCGGAGAGCTGCGCTTCCCATTTTATCTAGACGAAAATTTTCAACTTCTAGGATATAATATTTTCTAAAAAGTGTATAATTATGCGCTTCCAAATACGATTTTCCACTCGAACAGATCCAGTAGAAGAGAACACAATGACTTAGGCAGCTAATTGGGGCCAGTCAAAAGACCTCATTTTCTCGGATTTCATTTCAAACTCACTTCGACAGTGGCATGTTTCAGATCAGACGAGTGTCAAACTCATCGACAGTGAAGGGTGTGATCGCATTCGCTGTTGTGTTCGCCTTCCTTTTCAACACCAGCAGATGGTTCGAATTACAGGCGGTGCCGTGCTATTCCAAAGTACACGAACGGTGCGTTTCACTCTTTGATTTCTTCCATGAACGACGACTGTAGATGTCTACCGATTTTTACGATATCTGCAGATTATCTGTGAACAAAACAACAAACAAAATACCTGGTAAATCAGAAAGTAAATGATGTTGTTATTGACTTAGAATTATTCTCCACATCAGCTTTGAGAATGTGGAGACCATCTCAACCTTTCCACCATGCCAAATTTGATGGTCCTTTCGCAAGCTATGCTGGGACTGCGTGCTCGTTTTCCCTTTACTGTTCAATAAAATAGTGAGTAAAAAATGAAAAGTAAGAAAGAGAAGGCAGTAGTTAGAGGTGCTGTGCAATAAAAATGGGATCGTTCCCGACACCACGGGCTCACCAAGCCTTCCATCCCTCTGGGTTTGGCAAATTGGTATCGACTTGTCTGAAAAGATAGCTGAACTGGCTCGACACATCGGTAGGCCACTGCGAGTCATTGTACAGGCCAGAAATGCATTCACTCACCTCTAACTACGCTTGATGAAGTCTAATGCATGGCACATCTCTCAGGGGATTGTTCAACGCTTAATACTTACATTTTTAAAACGAGTTCAACTGTAGTCTTTTTCTTGTATTTCGCAGGAGTTCGAGCATATCACCGCACACTCCTGCGACCGAATTCTTTAATATCCACCGTGTAACATGATGAACAATAGAACGCGTTCTTTACCTGCCATTTCAGTGTGTCATTAGTTGTCTACCCGACAAATCTGATGATGAACAGCGTGTATACGGTAGTGTATCGCAACGCTGCCTACACAATGGTCATGTTTTTCCTACCTTTTGCCATCTTGACCTTCGTCAACTTACGGATAATTGGCACACTCAGGAGTTCATATCGGTGAGCACAATCTTATTCAATAAATGTCAAAAAACAGCAACGATTCATGGAAGGCCAACATCGTTTAACCACATGTCTCAATAGCGAAAAAAATTCTAAGTGGTTGAATGCCGATTGATGCGAAGCAAGGTAACCACAATTCGGCTATTTGAGAAGACATTCTCACAGCGATCTCACTCAATTTGATGCAATTTTTTTACAAATTGTGTTTCAAAAATTTTTGTATAATTTTATTTTATCAACGCTTGAAATTACGAGAAGAGTACGTAAAAAATGTGATAAAGATCCTTAATATCCTATAATGTCAGTGGAAACAGAGATTACTGTATTTACAACATGCCTGTTAGGTGACCGCTTATTAAGCAGTAACTTCCCTTTTTCTCCATTGTGTTTACTTGTTAGTTGGGCAGCAATTTGTTCTCCTGGAGTCTCAAAAGCCGTGGTAAAGATTAAGTAGTGTTTTATCATATTTCAGCTACTGCGTTGTTTCCAGTGTGGCAAAGAGCGCTAAAATCGATTGGCTCGCAGAAGAGCTTTAGGGTGAAAATCTCGAAATTCTTCTCAACTTGAGAGATACTCTGAGAGCTTAACACCTGTGGTCCCTTCAGGTTCACCATCCAATAGCCTCAGCAATGAGGTGGCAAGGCGTTGAAAATCATTTGAATGAGGCCCTTTTAATCCGGAAGCGGAATCAAAATTGAATTGAGACAAGAATTAGGTCCCGAGCTCATTATCAGTTACAATGCGTGTTCTCTTTTAACCAAGTATTTTTTTCAATTACATCAATTACTTTCTGGAATAATTATGTAGTTTCTACAGCAACAATTGACAAGCTTAAAGAAGTGCTTATCCATTAGAGTGCCCATGCATTTGCTACAAAGATGTTAGGTATACGTAGGGTCGGAGAAAATCTTCTGAGTAAAATATATGATGTAGGAAACAATAGTTTCGTTCATTTGTTAAATTTTCACTAAACCACTCATTTACTTCCATTTAAGTGAATGGTCGTTAGTTTACCGTTACACCTGTCTTACAGCACCTGTTTTTTGTTGAAATAGGAACGGTATTTGATATTTCTAGTGATAGTATAAGGAAAGAAAGACAAATATTAGGCGAAACGGGTAGACCACTCTGCGTTCGTATAAAAGAACACCTAGTCGGCATACGTAAACCAAATACTCCACTAGGCACGCATAGGACGCAGAGACACACGGAGAAGATTTTGAAGTACGGGTTACGATCCTAGCGCAGGAATCAAGAACACAAGCGCGCAAAATTCTCGAGGCATTCTGGATCAATTCCAAGAATCCGAAAATGAACCGCAGGGGGGAATGCCTCATTATCACGCGTGATATTGGGCAGTATATAAGCCTGTTATTCTGATGAGATGGGTACATTACTATTCCATGTGAACTTTGTGCGGTTGGTCTCCACGTGAAATATTTAGTGGAAGACTCATAGAAAACGGTGAGTGTGCAAAGGCTCTGTGTTCAATATGACTGAAATTTTTGGTTCAGCACTTTCTCTGTTCGGTTATGGAGGCGTTTGACCGTGTAGATCGCAGTCAACTTGACCTTTCCAGGCTCTGAAGAAGGCGAAATCCGCCGAAACGTCAGCTTGTACGTAAATAAAGAAATAAAATAGCACCTCGTGTTTGCTAAACAGAAGTAGGAAGAATTATTTATTGTCTTCTTTTGTGCGTGCAGTTCAAATGATAGAACGCAACTGTCCTAGTTCTCTTCGTTGTTCTTTCCGTCCCACTTGACAAAATATCAAGATGTCCTAGGTGAAATGGACCAAGACTTTTTGAACGATAGCTTTAATAAATCCGTCTTTGCAGTAGTTAAAAGACAGTTTTTCTTTTGTATCTGTTGGAGATACTGCGGAAGGGAAAAGTTGTGCATTTTGATGGGGTTTCTTTACAATGGAACCTGATCTGAATTCTATACGTGAAGCTCATCTAAAGGCGCAAGTTTAAGATAAATTTGGAGTGGATCTTTGCATTTTCATTCTCTGTAGACCCCCAATGCACCTTTACGTCGGAATTTCTTGTCATTTTAGAGTATGTCATCTTGCTTTGCATAAGAGAATGAATCTCTACAAACAATTACTTAAAAAACAAGCTTTCGTGTTTTCTTGGAGAGACCATTCATGTAACTTATACTCTGAGGTAATGGGACTTCCTTAACTTCAAGATATTTCTTACCCATTTCGCACTACATTCTTGTCCCTCTGCATGAGGTACGTTACTAGCATATATTTTAACATAAAGTTCTTGCATCTTGAATAATGTCACTAAGATAATGCACCATATTCTTATCCTGTTTATAAATTTATCGTGCAAATTTAATTTGGCCCTACAGTTAACTATTGAGTATCATTCAAATTATTGATTTTTTCAAACATATTCTTTTAGTTTTAAGGCAAGGCATTTTATCAATTTAAGTTCATAAAAAATAATGGCTTATTTCTATTGACACGGAAAATTTATTTAATTGTCGGTTAAAGCTGATATATGTTACAGTATGCGCCGAATGATGACAATGCACCCGAGGAAGAAACGCCAAGGCGAACCAATCATGACCGATACCGTAACGTTTACACAGCCATCCTCCACGATGACCACCACCACCACCATTGTTTTGTCAGCCAATCAGAGTGCCGCTGGTGGAAACGGTACGCGATAGCAAACCAACATTTATAGAAATTTCTAAGTCTCATGGAACGTAACCTGGACAAGTTTTGAAGTGCCGATCATTTTCTGATTTTATTTGACAACTGCTACGCTAGCCAGAGCTGTTAATATTCCTATTAGGCCTAATTTAAGCTATTTGATAACGTTATGTTAATCTTTTCGACCTCATCCCAAGAATTAGGCTACACAGCAGCTTCCACCAACTTTTGTTATGCAACAATCCATGGATCTCCCTCATAGAGGGGATATCATGCCAGCTAGTCGCAAGGCAACGTGGCGCATGCCAGGTGTCAGATAGCGGGTTAAACGCCGACCAAAAGCAACCTATGCTCCACCGATTCGGGGAATGGGTTCTTTGTTTCTGCTGCACCGATTTGGGAAATACCTTCTACGTTTACGAGGACGTATTCATGCATGCGTGCGTTGTTGTGTTCTTGTTGATGCGGATTGTATTCCTCGAGTCAATTCGGATAAATGCCTACCATAAAGTGACAGGGAAGTAGAACAGGAGGCCGTAAGAGTTGCCTCCAACTAATCAGCTCCATGAGTACCCTTGAAGAGACTGGCAAGTTAAGCATGAGTGTACCAGTCCACATGTTCAGACCTTAGCAAGCTATACGTGAGTATCAAAAAGCTAAGCACTGTGAAACAAATGGGCCTCATTCCTCTAGCTCCTAAAGAGTCTCCGGTTCATCAGAGGACAAATACGGAGCGGCTGTTTAACTTTTAAGGTCATTCAAGGTTGCCTAAACTGCAAAGGACTAAGGTAGCGATCTGTGCCTACAATGTACGGGCAGTTGCAACTGAGTTATCGATGGAAGACTTGACCATGTCAGCAAGAGGTATAAAGTAAAACGGTATGGAAATGGCCGAGACGAGACGACGCACCCACTCGACGCCGTATATGGCACCGGGGAAAAACTGTTCCCCGGAACATGCGACAGTAGAGGAGTCAGCGGCGTCGGCGTTACCGTCAACTCGAGTTTGTCCATGAACATCGATTCATTCGAACAACTTAGAATCCGAATGGGAAATTTATGATTAAAAAAGATGTGGATCAATTCCGGCTTTGACAATCTTCGTCGTTTATGCGCCGAAATCAAACAACGGCGAAGAAGGAGTCGAAGCGTTCTAAATGGACTTAGAGAGGTTCTGCAGAGAAGACCATACATTCTTCAAGGTCATTATTGGAGATTTCAGCGCCAAGACTGGTCCAAGACGAAAGTCTGAAGAACGTAACATTGGAGCCCGTGGATTAGAATGGAACGAACAGGGTGAGCGGCTATCTCAGTTCATCATGGTGACCAAGACCATCCGTAGTAACTCGCAATTCCAGAAGCCCCACCCTCAACGCTGGAGGTGGGACTCTCTAATGGAGAGTGCCATAACGAAATAGACCACGTCATAAGAAATAGAAGGTTTTGCGGCATCGATGTCGCTGTTGTCCGAAAAAATTCTACATAGGATTAGACCAGAACCTCCTTCGTGCAATATTCCATTTCTCGCAGAAAGGAGAAAAAAGCCGATAGATTCAAAAACCGAAGTCCCAGAACCACCGTAAACTGGGACTTATTCAATTCATTAGTCGGCTGTTGGGAAGATGCCGTTGTCGATAACACTGACGAAGAATGCGATCGGCTTATTCAACATTTTCAAGTTAACGCTATGGAAGCTGAGAGTTCGAAAGTCACCAAGAGACGTCTGTCTCCAGAAACACTCGAGCTGATACGCCAGCGTGCAATTGCACGGGCTGTATGCAACCGCGAACAAACGTCCGAACTAGCAAAACAATGCAGACAGGCGATAAAAGAAGATCTTGAGAGAAGAGCAGCAGTAATGGTCGAAGCTGCAGAGGCTGGGAAAAGCGTTCGGGAAGCCCATCGAAGCTTTGCGAATTACCAGACCAAGATGATTGCACTCCAGCGCCCAGACGGAACAGTTACAGCGTCCAGAAAGGTAATGGAGAAAATTATTCACGAATACTACTCGGATCTCTTCAATAGCCACGTCCACCTTCTGTCATATGAAATAAAGGAGGATGGATATGTTGTACCCACCGGTTTTCCCTTCCGAAATCCGACGTGCCATTTAGTCGGTGAAAAATCGAACAACACCAGGTCCGGACAGGATGAGACCAGAGCACCTGAAGAACCTTCCGTCACTCCTCGTAAACACACTGGCTCGGCTCTTCACACGTTACCTGTCTGAATGCAAGGTCAGTGGAAGACCAGCAAGAGCGCGTTTTTGTTCAAGAAGGGTGACCTCCAAGACATCGGCAACTATCGCCTAAACTGATTACTGTCTGTCGTTTACGAACTTTTCACTTCAATCATTTTTAAACAGGATTGACAGAACACTGGGCGAAGGTCAGCCATGTGAGCAAGTAGGGTAAGGGATCAGTACGCTGGACCACATCCACGCAATAACACGACTCACTGAAGTATCTCGAGAGTACAAATGACCACTCTGTCTCACTTTTCATCGATTTAAAGAAGGCTTTTGACTCAGTTGGAATAGAAGTAATCATGGAAGCCCGGAGTCTCTACTCAGCATATAAAGGTTCTTGGAGAGCTGCATAAAAATTTCACTACCAAGATATCACTATTCTACAGAGATATTAACATCGACGTTGAAGGAGAGGTTAGGGAACGCGATACCAATCTCGCCAAAATTACTCACCGCCACTCTCGAGTCATGAGAGCACTGGAATGGGACTATATGGGAGTGAAAATAGATAGTTGGTAATCGCACCATCTCTGTTTGCTGGTGAGATCATTCTTGTAACACCGAACACTAGCCAAGTGGAGCGAGTACTTGCCGACTTTGACTAAGCCTGTGGAAAGACTGGTCTTCGACTAAATCTGACAAAAAACGATGTTTATGAGGAATGGATAGGTTACATACATCTCATTCACGCTCGACGGAAGGAACACCTCCGAATGCTCAGTTACGTCTATCTAGGTCGAGAAATCAAAATGATGAACGCTCCAGCTCGAGGGTTGAGCAGGAGAAAGCAGGCGGTTTGGGGAACTTTCAAAAGCATCAAGGATGTAGTAAAGAGACGAAACAACATCCAACTCTGTGGCCAGCTTTTCGATTCCCAATTCTTGCTGCCAGAGCGTTTGCGTCAGAAACCTGGTCAATACATGAGCAAGATGAAGGATATCTCAATGTTATTGAATGAAAGAAAGGATCCGAAGCTCCGACCTACATCAACGATCAAAAACCAAAGATGCCGTTCTGTACGCCAAACAGTCGAAGATAAGGTGGGCCGGACACGTAATGCGTATGATTGACAACCGATGGACATTAGCCGTTAGTGACTGGATTCCACGGGATGTTAAACACACTGCATGAAGACCACCGACCCGATGGTCAGAGTTCATCACGATAACTATGGGAGAAAGATATGTTGCTCAACGAATCCTTCAAGCGAGGAGAATCCACTGACTGTCGTCTACGCGACAAATAGGAGGATTTAGTGGCACCCGCTCGAGTTACTCGACGATCAATGGGACGACAGATGATGGACGTGATGTGCAATAAAACCTTGTTTCAGGTCATCTTCTTGTTCGTATTTAAATACGGTATCTTTTTTGCATGTTCAATATGGTTTCTGTATTTATATGTAACTTATTTACTTGATACTTGAACGGCCCGTCCTCACTAGTTGTGCGGGCCCCAGCATAATCACAATTTTTCGGAGATTTGCTGGTTAACGCATTGTGGTTCCTTGGAATCCTGAGGACAGCCCGGCCAAAGTCTGCCTCAGGTCGTCACCACAATAGGTAGTCGCAGCCCTTGTGAATCAGAGGGAGATTTGCCACTATGCGACTTTGATACCAGAACAACGGTAGATCCTGGTATTGGTTTACTCTTAGCTAGGCTTTCTGATGGAAACGCCGGATTCCTTCTTAGTTTGGGAGACGGGGGACGAATCCCCCGCTGTACATCGCAGTCCGACACCCAGGAACACCTCCCAGCCACGATGAGGCGGTAAACCGTTGGGAGGTATGTGTAACTATGTACTATAAAACATTGACCGCTAAAATGACTAATTACTCGTATGTGTCTGGGTAGGATTGTATGCAGGACATTTTTTACAAATCTTTTTAATGCCACCAACATACTTCTTGCTCCGCTCACGTATTTCTTCTCGCTCTTTATTGAGTGGCAGAAGCTGTTGATTTAAAAACACTTCGTCTTGATAACCTCGCAGTCACTCCCCATGGTCCGGATCACTTCGATCTGTCACTATTACTATTGTCACCATTGCTCAATCCATTCCTCCTCGTCTCGTTTGCTCTCTCCAGAAGAAACATGAGGGAAATCCCACGTGTTGAGATGACGAGAAGAAGATATTGGTTCTCGATAAATAACCTTTTGCTAAGCTACCGGATAGAGATTTTGAGGCTTTCGTTGATGGTGTGGAATGTAGATTGATCTAATTACCTTGGATAGGTTACTTCCATAATCACAGATTATGAAAAAAATCACTACCTATGCAATGTACGTATCGTGCATGTTGAGTATTCGATCACGTTTGATCAGATATCACGCCGTCGTTAAATTTTCCAGACATTGTTTTATTACCACTTTTCCATTTGTCTGTTTTTAATTTCCACTGTTCCAGTTTCTTATTCCCCTTTGTAAATCCGGAAAGAACAGGGACAGATATAGCAATGCCTTTTTAGTTGTCAAATTCACTAAAAATGGAACGAGGCAAACAAGGGGATGAACAGCGTAAGAACAAGAGAGTGTTGACCTACTCCACGTCGTAGATGCTTTGATAGATGGTCTCGTAGCTCTAATTCATTTCTAAGCGTTGAAATAAATTTTCCATGGGAATAAAAAATGCTTTCTTACTTCTACGTAAGGAACGAAGAAGCCTGTTTCCGCGTTTTGTGTGACCTGGCTTTCGTTCTAGTAGTGTTAGAGCTCCTCCACGCCGGAAATTTTGAAGCTTTACTTTTGTGCCTTCTCTTCTTTGTGTTTCTCAGCGGCGAAAACAAAACGGTACGCACTGATGGTTTTCCTCTACTTTAGTTTTAAACTTTTATACCAATCTCGCTTTAACCGAATCATGTAGAAATTTGTTGATTACTGCTACCGAGATTAATGATGGTCGGTTTTTAAGAGGCTTCTAGTACAGTTCGTAGAGTGTTCTAGCACAGCTTTTCAGCTTTTTTTCAACCTGGTTGTAATATCGCGTTATAACTAGACCTAAGCTTTTCGCATTTACAATCCCTTTGATATTGAAAAAACTTGAATGGCACGTCTTTCTTAAGCAGGTTCTGCGATGGAAAAGCTACCTTCCGTGAGCAAGTGAAGGACTGAAAAATTTTAGTGGCTACTTGTCAATACTTTTATACAATAAACCAATCGTTATAAAACGGCACCCGCAGGGTCAATGTGTATCACAACGGCAATCGCATCTTAACACTTAGAGAAATAATTCTTAAGAATTCTTGAACCAGGTGAAATACTTCTTCACAATATTGTCCACTTCACAAGACTTGATGGGACTTCTAAAAATATGTTATAGTCGTCGCCTCGATGTAGTAAACTCTATTTCCACAAGGATTTTTCTAGAAGTATTAGTAATAAGGTAACAAATTCATCATAGTGTTTGAGGATGCGCCAAAATATCACTGTGGTTAGTTAGTGATGCAACGAACATTTTTATTGTTCCAGATATTTGTTTCCTTTTAGTAGTTCCACGTTCTGTGTTTAGATTACTGTGATAGCTACGACAATGTCAAGTAGTCTGTCCTTACTGGATACAGTTAGTGCTTGTTGGGATTGTTCCTTCTGTTAGAGAAAGCCACAATGACTTTGTGAAATCTATTCTCTCCTCTTGTGCTTTAAAGTGGTTCGCCTTTGTTTCCCTTTTTCTGCTTCTTTCTTTCTTTCAGCGCTTTTCTATCATTTTTAGAAGATGTTTCCTGACAACCGAAAGCGGATTAACATTTGGATAAAACATTAAGTCTTCGATACGATGCTATAAAAGTCGAAGGCACGTTTGCAACTGACAACAAATAATGTTCCCGCATTTTTCAGCCTTAAAACCATGAACACTCCTCTCTTTTTGACAACACTCTTTTTCGAAACGACCATTTTGCGCAACTGTTCATTTTCCTGCTTTTGTGCTAACAGTGGAAATCTAGATGAAAATTGATTCTAGCTGTACGTGCCACTGTCTGCAACTAATAAAGTACAGCTGTTGACGACGTCGTAGCTCTATTTCGTTTTTGCTTTTTTTTCAATATGTCGAGATTGAAACCCACTCGACTATCCCGATTTATATAGCATGTTTCTGCCTAGGTTTTATGAGAAGCAGTTCTTCCACTGCACTGTTTCAGATCGAAAAGAAAATGGAGTGACGGTGATGTTGGTAGCGATTACAACCGAGTTCCTTCTCTTCAATCTACTGGCATTTGCCAACAATGTGCTTGAACTCACTGGTGCCTACGGACATTCACAGTTGGAGACACTGCTCGTCGAAGTATATTCCTGTTGTTCTACTCTTAGGTTGTCCAATTTGATGTCGTCGGACATGCACATTAGCAAAGCTGGCAGGTTAAATTGGTATAGCACGACATACTTTTGCGAACTAACTTAATGATGAATTAGGTGTTTTTGTGTCGAATGTAGCAACACTGGCCAAATAAAACCTAGCAGTCTTTGAACTAATGATTACGATCCATATTCGGCTGTGAAATATTCATTGCCAGTAGTCCGCGCGCCCAACTGTCATCTCCAGGACCGATTTTTCTGACAAGGAACATGAGATTTTCGTATGATTTCATTCTCGCAATAAGGGCTATGTGGAAATTCACCACTACCTTTCCAATTAAATCCTTGATAATCCCCCTGAAAGGAAAACACCAGGAATTATTAAAGAATAGCCATATTAAAGAATAGCCATTGTCATTAGACAAAGTTACTAGTTTCAGGTTTCCGCTTTACTGGTCAACATAAATGGTGCTTCGACAATTGTGATTTACCTGATTTTCGGAAGCAAATACCGAGCTATTTTCATTCAGGTTAACTCTTCAGGATTCATCTTAATATAGGCGATATTTTAGCAACAAATTCGATACAACATCTTCCTTAAAGGGTTTTTTTTATCCTAATAGTTTTATTTTTTTTCTTCCAAGAACTGATTTGGAAAGGTGTCTTCTTCTCTCCCATTCTACTTTTGAATTTTCCAGTACTTTTAAACAGGTGTTCCTAGAGGTTTTTTTCATGGTTGCAAAAGCGTAGGCCCAAAAGCCTGTGCTCCACAAAAATACCAAGCATGCTTTATATTGTCGGTAAAATCATCGATCTGTAAGATGAGCAAAAAACGCCGGCTCACTTTCAAACTTTCTTCGTTAATTTCCATCATAGCCGTCTCTGTTTATACGTGGTAACGCAAGGAGAATTTCCTTCCCTGGCAACCGATTAATCTCATTAAAACCTGTGGTTTTTTGACGTGAGCTAAAAACTTTCCCCGGTAGCTGGCTACCCTCAATGTACGACTTCTGTTCCCTTGAAGGGCTCTATAGCTTTTTTTGTCCACCTATCGCTACTCATGAAGTAACAAGTCCATTCATGCTTCACTTGCGATTTATTTTTTCAGTCTGATGGAAAAGATAGCTGAAATTGAGTGACATTTTTGCAATAGTATAATCCAGCCTAGAAACTACTTTTTAAGCAGAAGTACGAATTATTAGAATCAAGAAGTTATTGCCAACAAGATATAATTTCCTTTCTTTCGACAGATTAGAATTCTGAAGTTCTGGACGTCACCAGGATTTCGAAGATATTTGTAGTACTGAATTGATTGCAAAAGGTTTTGTCAAATGATAGTTGTCAAGATGCATGGAAAAAGTGACATCATTTGGCTCTCATGAGGTCCGAAGAGTACTTGAATGAAACCGGGCTTTGTAGCCCCACTCACTCATCTTTTACAGCGTGCTGTTGCGCAAGGCGTAGTTAAGCGTCTTCGTTTATAGGGAATAGACATTTTAATTACGTGCCGTTACTTCTTTGCTGTGATGATTCCGCCAAGATTGAAGACCTTCCTTTTAAACGGCTTCCTCTGTCGAGAGTAAAAAAAAGTAACCATAATTCACTTGATGAGAGCCAGCATTGTGAAATGCCGAGAAGCTTTCACTCGTCCAGTTACAGCACCCAACATTTCAGTTGTCGTATAGCATCTACTCTTCGCTGTACGTCACACTGTCAACTAGAAATGGGGGCGTTATTGTTGTGTAAAATAAGGGCAGAACGGATTTCGTGGTGATGACCTCACTCGTTCTATTCATGCACCACCCGCTTATCGACCTCCTTAAGTGGTTTTTGGTGACATTGAATTGATTTCACGCTACAAATTTTCTGATCAGCTGTTGCTAGGCGTCGATGGTCTTCATCAAGCTCATATATATGATACGATGACTGAAGAAGCTTCCATGTATTTGCTCATTCGGATATCCCTTTTTGGTCCATACTTTGATGATGTCAAGTCCATATAATTGATTTATGTCCAATTCTAAAGTAAGAAAGTGGATGGTGTCGACGTATAGAACTCCCCTCTGTGATTATGCTAACTGACAGTGGAAGAGCTGGACTGTTATTAAGTTGAAATCGCAAACGGCCAAAATTGTCACGCAAGATAGATCCACTTACTGGTCAGTGAGAGCTGAAAAACACGACAGCTTTTTGCAGTAGATGAAGGCTAGGACGAAAAAGCGGCCGGCACATCCCACAAATCTCCACGATCCCACCCAGAATTCTGAAGTTATCATAAAATTGGTGAAATTGACAAACCACTTAAAGTTATTTATTAGTGCAAAAACCCTGCACTGATCATCCACTGTTCCTATTATGTGCGATAAGATAATCTTGGTATGAAACATCTAGTGCATAATCAAGAATCCAAATCAGGTGGTAGTTGCAAGCATTATTTCGATCACTGTGGTTGGGCAATATGATCTCGTGCGGTGTATAGTATTCCAGAGTCCTTTCTTTTTCAACAAATGTTGTGAATCTGCGATGGCCTTTCTCCAACGATGGAATCCCTGGTAGAAATCATGGTATAGAAAAGGTTTTAACATCCCGTCACTCTCTCATGGCGGATGATTGAAACTCTGTCACTGTCTTTAGGAGGCGAATTTGCACTGTTTTCAAGCTTAGAATGTCTTATTAATTACGCAAAAGGCAGAACAAGGTATTGTCATGCAGTGACGAGAGGTAAACTGCCGACGAACATTTATGGTGTTAGATAAAGTACATCGAGAAATATGCATATGGAATTCGAGTGTGGGAAAGATAGTTGCACTCGAGCATGATAATAACATCCCCTAGTGTGCTAAACTGGCTAGTAGCCTGATGTTGGCCACAACAATTGCTAGGATGTTGTTAATTTCAGAACTTCATTAATGAAACCACAACAAACACAAGCATGTAACCATCCATACTGTTGTATAGAAAAGATAAATCCTATTGTTAATAGATTCTGACATCGCCAAGCTTACGTTTTTAGCTATTGAACAATTTGCGAGTACTGTCGCGAAAGAAATCAGTGTACAACAGTCAACCGCACTGTGAAACTTCACAATTGTTGGATTCAAGGAGATGACCAAAGGTGATTTCTTTTTTCTCCTTTGGTAATTTTCTTCAATTCATATTATATTCGCACAAAAAAATTCTACTACTATCCAATTTACATGCTAGAGCTAATATGTTAGATTGTTCGAGATTCGACATAGGATTTAAGCTCACGAATTCAAACTCGGTCGCGTGCAATTCAAACGCATCAGACATTAACGAGTTATGGAGCTAAGGAAGTGTTAACGACTGCACAGTGCACAGTGGGTTTAAAGGTTTTCTTCTTGTCAGATTCGACCCTGAGGGCTACTGAGATAGCGGTGGCAATCTGCTATTGACAACGATGAATTGTTAACACTGATGAAAGCAAATGAGAGCGCAGCTGTTGGAAAGCTCAAAAAAGAACTTGATGTTAGCGTATCAACTGTTTCCGAAGACCTAAAAAAATAGAAAAAGTTGAAGAATTTCGACGATGGAATGCCACACGATTTGGATGGTACTCAAACAAATCGCGTTGTTATGCATCGTCGACGATTCATGTGCGCAACAAGAAACAGGCGCTTCTCGACCAAGTTGTAACCTGCGACGAGAAGTAGGTCCACTGTGACAACCGCCAACGATTGGCTTGGTTGGTTGAATCGTGATAAAGCTCCGCAACACTTCCCAAAAATTGCACACGAAGAAATTCATGCTCTTTTTGTTGCTGGGTTAGTTCATCACAGCTTCCTGAATTAGGGTGAACCAACGACGGAGATGAAATGCCTTCACAAATCGACGAAATTAAATAGAAACTTCGACGTCTGTGTGTCTTGATCGAAGGGACAAATCTTCCTCCAGGATAACACAGCCGTTCGTCGCACTAACAACACTGCAATGTTTGAACAAGCTGGGCTACGAAGCTCTGCTTCGTCCATCTTATTTTCCGTATCTCTTGCGTACAGATTCCTCAAGCGTTTTGACAGCTCCGTCTCGAAAAAATGCCTCAGAAACCAAGCCGACACCGAAACCACGCTCAACAACCCCATGACCTGCACAAGCTGCAACTGGTGTCAATAAACTTGTTTCTCGACGTGTATATTATAATGGATCATATTTCGAATGACAAGTTTTATTTAGCTAAGATATGCCACTTTAGGGGCACACGTTGAAATCCTGAATTAATTCCCCGAACAACCTAATAGTCATACAAAGCGGATGAGTATGTATAGAGCGCGTGTGGCGCAGTGGTCGGAGGCGCCCTGCAACACGCGTGGAATCAGTCGATCCCAGCGCCTATGGCCCATCGAGCCTTCTATCCCTCCGGGGTCGGCAACTTAGTGCCAGACTTGCCTGGGAGTAGCACTGGTTCGATACAAAAGGTAGGCCACAGCGAGTCATTGTGAAAGGCAAACCCTTTTATCCCTTATATACAAACATATATACATTTATATATATATATATATATATATATCATAAATAGTATATATATATATATATATAAATTTATATATATATATATATATATATATATATATATATATATATATATATATATATATATATATATATATATATATATATATATATATATAAATGCAACATAGATCGATCCCCTAGGGATGTGCCATGCATTCGACTTCATTATGCATCGTTTGGAGGTGATCGAATGTATATCTGGCCTTTACAATGATTCGCGCTGACCTACTGATATATCAAGCCAGTGATGCTATCTTCCCAGACAAGTGTGGTACCAATTCGCCAACCCCCAGAGGAATGGAAAGCTTGGTGGGCACACGGCGTGGGAATCGATCCCATGTGTATTGCAGGGCGCCTCCGACCACTGTGCCACACGCGCGCTGCAATACACATACGATATAATATCAAAACTGACGTAAATGTAAGCACAAGATAATCACTGTCGAAAACATGGAAAAGTTCCGAGTGAGATTCCTGATAAGGGATTTTTTCTATTAACCGTTATAGTAATGAAGAAAAGTACGAAGCCCCACTTCATTTTTCCACAACTTATTAAAGACTAATTTGTACCAGCGCTCCAAATTTATCCTTATTATCTCTTAATTAAAAAGTAAGTTTGATCAGTGAATGAATATCTTCGAGTTTCCTTCAATACTTGTTTGCTTGTAATCTTACGATCGAAACAGATATTCCTTCTAGGTGCTACGCCAGTCAAACCTACCAATGAGATGAAGCCTACGCAAATCCCAAAACCTCCGAATCTCGGCTATTGATCGAAACGATCTACAACATGTATACGGGTGTCTTTGAAATGTATTGTGCAGAATCATTGAAAAATATATCTCTTGGTAAATATCTTTTTATTCATCGAATATTTACTCTTAACAAAACAGAAGAATACAAAGGACATAATGTGACATGGAAATATAACAGTGGGAAATCATGAGACCAGTCAATGGTACGGCTCAAGGCCATTCTATGGTATTACCCAGCTAGTTTAATCGAATAGTTTTTTCTTTCTGCTTTTAGTGACAAACAAGTTAGACTGCAGCATCTCATATCCGTACAGATATCAATGACATTAGTTGAGAAAACTTCAACGACCATCCAAAGAAAATCGTTATAACTCATGATTTTTATGGCGACTCGCATACCAAAACATAACGGCCAGGAAGACCGGCAGAATCAGAGCGACCTTCATGCTGTAACAAAATAATATCAAGAACTATGTTTTGCCTTCGCACTATGTATTGAAAAACATAACAGGACTGAAAATAGTGAACCAAAAAAATGGAAGACGTAAGAACTCACTTCTCGGGAATCCTCCCTGATTGCTTTGCAGCTGAATCCTTCTGTAATCTTGAGGTACATAGCCTTTGTTCGTAGGTTTGACTGCGGTTACTCATTAAGACAAAGTCATCCCTGGTTTCGAAAAATCCACACACACGAGCGTATCTATAAAACAAGAAATTAGCAGGAAATTTATGAAAAGGCACATAGTAAGTGTTAGAACTGAAATCCTAAGAGAATTCGCACGTGACTGCTGAATTTGTCGCGATTTCAAGTGATCTGCGGCGAGCTCCAAGTCTGACATCAACTCGAGCATCACCAAAAATGTGAGTCAGACACCTCCGGACATACTCGAACTGCTCATCGGAGATCTATACAAAGACAACTTTCTCTTTCAAATTTTTATTGCAAAACACTCAAATCTAAAAATCCAAAAATCGGAACACTTAATGAGTAGATAAAGATTCGATTCTCAAACATTAGATTGGATTACAGGCATCTAATACAGGATTGGTTGGTATTTCAAATCTCATAAATGAAGTGAAATCATTGTCAAAATATCACGGCTATGAAAAAGTACTCAAGAAGCAATAATAACCCTAATTGGTCGTCCTTCCTTGAAAAGAGAAGGATTGTCGTCGCAGTATTTTTTTCGTCTTTGTCCTAATATCTACGAATAATGAACATGAAATCAAAACACGCTAGGGTCATTTGGTACGAGACGGACGACATATTCTCTAAGCACACTTTATAAGAAATCAGCACATTTTCTATGTGGTTGCAATTCGCCACTCCTGTGCCGTGATTATCCCAGGAGGGACACTTTAAGTACTTATGGACTATAACAGACCAAACAGGCTGGAAGACACTCCGAGCGAATCATCTCCACTAATTTGGTCACGAATTTTTCTAAAATCGCTGGCTGCATAACAGTGCATGAAGATCTCGAACCAGATAGTCGTGGTACTACGCACTGGATAACCAGATAAGGGCGTTGAACGAGAGCCGAAAGACAGCAGGTACGTGTCTTGAGTGGCAGGTCAATAAATTTAATACTGCTTGCCGCTGAAGCGGTTTGCAGATTTCCGCTCTGCAGTTGTCTATAAAATAATGCCGATGTTTAACTTCAGATCCGTATTCCACTGCTTACATTACTATATGTGTCATCTGTAATCCAGTTAGAAGTGCAGAAATCGCAACGACTATGAGTTGTGTGCTATGGACTAGTGAGCGTGGGCTGGATACCGCTAGGTAACCGAAGACTGACATCCCTCCGGTGTCGACAAATTAGTATTGCACTTCTTTGAGAAGAGCTCCCGTTAACCCAGAAATGCTACATCTTGGCCTGCTGCCTGCGGCAAAAAAAGAACTGAAAACGCTCGTTCTAGTAGTTGCTGTCCCAAGATTTCAGTGAGAAGACAAAATTCCTAAAGTAGCGGCCGAAACCACATGCAAATCCGAAGACCTTCTTGCACAACGATTGGAAGACTACGAACTAACTGGATGAATGCTGAGATAAGCAGAATATGTGAAGTTGGATCACAGAGTAAAGAAGTTTGATAAGTATGCTGGATTGAGCACTTCCGTTCCTGCCGAGATCTGCAGTTTTCATGTATTTTACACATTTCATAGTAACAGTTTTCTAGAGTAATGGTTTCATCAGGTACACCAATTGTGTGAATGTAGTTTGCAGCGCCCAGCCTGGCTGCCTCATCTTTCTGCAAACCTGTTCAGAACGTCGTCTGATGTCATATGTGTTCTATTTTAGTTGATCGTCATGATATGATGAAGAAAGAATGGTCTTTCGTATGCAAAAGATAAGGACGAAAGTTTTCACGAAGACGATCGCTTTATCTCTCGTTCAAACATGCAGCACATGTTTTTCTCTTCTCTTTTCAATATCTTGACCCATTGATGGTTTAGTTAATCAGCAGCAGATGGTCATTCCCATTCTTCTAATTTTTAAACCAATCTTCTCTACCACGGGACTTTTGAAACCAACGCCGAAAAATCATTCACCACGCTCACTCTTTGGCTGTTGCTCTTCAATGTTCCTCTCGTTACACGGGACGTTGATATCGCAATTTAATCAGTTTGACATCAGCCTGAGATCTTACGGAAAACATGAATTTCCACGAAACATTGGAAACATGGGACTCAAATTTCGAGTTTGAATTTTACTTAACCCATTTTTTACTTCAGGAGCCTAAATTGAACACAAATGGTCGTAAATACGGAATCCAGCATTAAAATTAGAGCAAAATTTAAACCTTGGGAAGAGAATGTGTTATTATAACACAATAATATACAATCTCACTCAAAAACAAGGTGCCACTATTTGCAAGACCAAAACAACAGTAGTTTTTCCAAAAATATAATCAAGGCTCATATGGGTACATTTCTATGCACGTAAATCGTAACTACCAGTTCAGCCGAAAACCCGCACCCGACAATCTGTCTGTACGAACTTGGCAACGAACATTGGACCACGTCGAATGAGACGACTGGGATTCAAATTATATGAACGAACCAAAGCTAGCTGTGAAACAATCATCATCGCCTAGGATTTACTATGTAGTAATCACGAATGCACAAACACCTTATACCAAGGCATTTCATGTAGTCTTAGAGAAGTATTGAACAGAAAATAATAGCCTACAATATGGTCATCATTGGTGGCTCCTAGGGTAAGACTTACCAAAGCTGACGAACTTAAAATTGGAAGCATTGCTGAAAAAACGGGTAACAGACTGATTGGGTCCTTTAGAATAAAATACACCAACACTGAATGTCAGAAGGTTTAAAAACTTTGACAGGAAAAACCCCAGCGAGAATTATAAAACACTTACCTCCATTGATCCAAAAAAGTAACGATGTAATTTTGAAAACAGCTTTCTCATGTTTGCTTTAACAGTCAAATTCGGCACCCAGAATAAATGTCGACGATGACGAACTTCGATTATGTCTGGACGGTCACCACTGGCGTCTGCACCAGCCTGAACTGTGAAGTGCAGCACGACGAAACACCCACAAAACTTCTTAGATGTGAACCTTGCGAAATATAATGTTAACTTTTCTATGTACTGCCTATTAAAACTTTCACAGCAGGGTATTATGCGAGATCAACCACAATGATGCTGAGATATTTGCAAAACTCCGGACGGCAGTTGTCTGCGGTGAGGATTGAACACACTATTACTCTTTCCGGGGACTAACGCGTTCACCAGCACACCATGCTCTTCCTTCGTTTCGCCTCTCTCCGCTAGTTTTCTATCTACCAGCATCATCAGCAGTCATCCGTCAACGGGACTGATTTGAGGAGCTCAAATCGGCATTGAACTCAGTTAAGCTGAAGTTGCAGTCGAAATCACAATGTCAACTTTCTTATTTAACGCCTAATAGAATTTTTCACGCCAGGGTATTATGCGGAATCAACCACAATGGTGCTGAGATATTTGCAGAATATAATACAAACTTTGAAGAGTACAGAACAAAGGAGTTTTAATTTCAAAGAAATATCAAGGAAATATTAAACAGATTTTTTACCGGAGAACAGAAGCCAGACGTCCCATAGGAAAAATCATTAAGAAATAATACCAGTGCGCACGAAAACAAAATATGCTCCCCTATTTTCCCATACATTCATACTTTAAAAGATGGCTAGCAGCTTCTTTTGTATTAAAAACATGATCACCATGTTGCAGTACTCGACGTCGATGAGAGGAATCGGAATTTTGTTGGCGACTTCCTTTTGAAGAGCGATAAATAAATTACGCAGAGGCAAAGGTTTATACGAAGTCAACGAACACTTTGTGGAGACGAATAAATGTGCCAGCTTCACGAATACGTCACCTGTCACCAATGCGTCAAACGCAGCATTGTGGTAGTTCCGTTGTTCTAGAAAGCATTCAACAAAACGCTAAAGATGTGCACAGTGAATATTTCATGAGTATTTTGGTGAATCTTTCCTTTAAAACTAAGGGCTAGATTGCTTATGAATGGTCGCTCTATTAGAATACAATTCGTTAACAAAAACATCGCAGTGAAAAAAAGCTATCCTAAGCAATAATTAGTGAATTTGCTTTTGTCAAATTTATTTTTATTTATTTAACTTGTTTTGACTTAATGAAGACACCAGTTAAGAAATGCTTCACTGGTTTACGTGAAAATCACTCTTTGGAACTGCGCAACATTCAATGGGCAATACGCATCGATTCCAATGGAAAAGATGCGAAAATAAGGATCGCTTTAAAATTAACACTCCCGCGACGACACCTAATCTCGAGTTTGCTACGGACAGTACGACGCCTAGTTTTCAGCCTTTACGGAAAACGGTGAATGATTTTCACGATTAGTACTCGAATTGAATTGGTTCAATACCCATGCCCTCTCCCACTCATTTGAAGTAAAGGAAGATAGGTATTTTTGGTTCCAACGGTTCTCCACGAAGTCCGACATAGTATTTCGTCGGTGAAGAATCGAATAGCATCAGGACCGAACACGTATGATAGGAACACCAGAAGAACCTTTCGTCTGTCCTCATAAACACATTGGCTCGGCTTTTCACACGTTACCTATCTGAATGCAAGGTCAGTGGAAAACCAGCAAGAGCGCGTTTTTGTTCAAGAAGGGTGACCTCCAAGACATCGGCAACTATCGCCTAAACTGATTACTGTCTGTCGTTTACGAACTTTTCACTTCAATCATTTTAAACAGGATTGACAGAACACTGGGCGAAGGTCAGCTATGTGAGCAAGTAGGGTAAGGGATCAGTACGCTGGACCACATCCACACAATAACACGACTCACTGAAGTATCTCGAGAGTACAAATGACCACTGTGTCTCACTTTCATCGATTTAAAGAAGGCTTTTGACTCAGTTGGAATAGAAGTAATCATGGAAGCCAGAGTCTCTACTCAGCATATAAAGGTTCTTGGAGAGCTGCATAAAAAATTTCACTACCAAGATATCACTATTCTACAGAGATATTAACATCGACGTTGAAGGAGAGGTTAGGGAACGCGATACCAATCTCGCCAAAATTACTCACCGCCACTCTCGAGTCATGCGAGCACTGGAATGGGACTATATGGGAGTGAAAATAGATAGTTGGTAATCGCACCATCTCTGTTTGCTGGTGAGATCATTCTTGTAACACCGAACACTAGCCAAGTGGAGCGAGTACTTGCCGACTTTGACTAAGCCTGTGGAAAGACTGGTCTTCGACTAAATCTGACAAAAACGATGTTTATGAGGAACGGATAGGTTACATACATCTCATTCACGCTCGACGGAAGGAACACCTCCGAATGCTCAGTTACGTCTATCTAGGTCGAGAAATCAAAATGATGAACGCTCCAGCTCGAGGGTTGAGCAGGAGAAAGCAGGCGGTTTGGGGAACTTTCAAAAGCATCAAGGATGTAGTAAAGAGACGAAACAACACCCAACTCTGTGGCCAGCCTTTCGATTCCCAATTCTTGCTGCCAGAGGTATGCGTCAGAAACCTGGTCAATACATGAGCAAGATGAAGGATATCTCAATGTTATTGAATGAAAGAAAGGATCCGAAGCTCCGACCTACATCAACGATCAAAAAACCAAAGATGCCGTTCTGTACGCCAAACAGTCGAAGATAAGGTGGGCCGGACACGTAATGCGTATGATTGACAACCGATGGACATTAGCCGTTAGTGACTGGATTCCACGGGATGTTAAACGCACTGCATGAAGACCACCGACCCGATGGTCAGAGTTCATCACTATAACTATGGGAGAAAGATATGTAGCTCAACGAATCCTTCAAGCGAGAAGAATCCACTGACTGTCGTCTACGCGACAAATAGGAGGATTTAGTGGCTGTTAGTCACCCTAAACAGGATTGACAGAACACCGGACGAAGGGCAGCCATGTGAGCAAGCAGGGTTTCGAAAAAGATTCAGTACGATGGACCACATTCACAAGACATAACAAGACTGAAGTATCGCAAGAGTCACCTTTATCGATTTAGAAGAAACTTTTGACTCAGTTGAGATAGAAGTAGTCAAGGAGACATTGGACCGCCAGGGCATCTTCACTCAGTATATAAAGATTCTTACTTTACAAGCATAATATCACCATTCTATAACGACATTAAAATCGAAGAGAAAAAGAGGGCTTACGCAAGGCGATACCATCTCGCCAAAATTATTTGGCACCATCTTCGAGAACGTCATGCGAATACTAGAATAGGAAAACATGAGCTGAAAATCGATGGTCGGCAATTACACCATCTTCGCTTTGCTGGTGACATCTTTCTATAATACCAAATATTAGCCAAGAGTAACGAATGCTTGCTGTTGATAACTGCTATACAAAGATTGATCTACGACTTATCTCACAAGAAGAACGATTGTTCATGAGAAACGGATTGTCTACGTATAATCCACTCACGCTCAACGGAATGAATGTCTCCGAATGCTCCAGCTACGTCAGTCTAGGTCGGCAAATCAACATCATTAACGGCTTAGCTCCAGAATTGAGCAGGAGGAAACGAGTGGCTTGGAGAGCTTTCAAGAGCATCGCGGTGAGGGAGAACAAGGAACACCCGAATCCGTGCCCAACTTTTCGATTCCACATTGTTCCTGCTTTAACGTATGAGTCAGAAAGCTGGTCGCTGCGTAGGCAAAAGATCACTCAGCGTTATTTAACGCGCCGTCGAAAGACGATCTTAGGAGTATCCAGTACCAAGTGAGAGAAGTGATCTGAAGCTTCGATCTACGTCGAATATCAAAAAATCAAAGACGACGTTCTTTACGCCAAACTGTCGAAGATAAATCGGGCCCGAACACGTAATGCGTATGAACGACAACCGATGGGCAATAGCCGTTAGTGACTAGATTCCTCAGGATGTGAAACGTACTGCAGGAAGACCACCAACCACATTTCCTCACGAAAAATTGGAAGAAAAATATGATGCTCAAGGAGTCCTTAGCGCGAGCAGATTCCATTAGGCTAGTTTTGTAGGCGGCAGGGCAAAATGAAAAATTTACTGGCGCCCGCTCGAATGAGTCGACTACCAACGGCACGACAGGTGATACAGGTGATGAACCTGTTGGCTTTTTGAAAATAAACATCACTTTTTCGACAACTGGAGAACTCCGTGGATTGTAAACATAGAGGCACTGTAAACCTGACTTTGCTCTGTCGTTCTATGAGTATAAGTGATTTTTTATAGCGCTATTCACTAATTGTTACTATGGCCCGCCATGCAAACTATGCCGTCAGCATTTAAAAGTGTTGTGCAGCTTATGGGTTTCTATTTTAGTATTTTTTATACCGTCACACTCTATACGCTAACTATCACACCCTTTAGGAATTGTAATTGAAACAGTTTTGTATATGTATATTACATGTACAGCATTGTAACGTGTAATTTTTTTTATATTCCTAAGTGCACAACAGAGCTCTTCCGGACGAACGCCCAATACAAGATCTGTGTTCTACAAACAATCGGTTGATAGCGAAAAGTACAAGGAAATAGTTCCATGTGTTAAATTAAAAAACCGGAAAGAAAATGAAACTTATAGGTGTCATACCGGCCACTCCCGCAAAACCACTGTGAAACTCACACGTGCCATTCGTCGCTAGAGTGTTAATTAATGCTCGAGTGAATTTATTGCACTTAATCTCATTATCGGGTAATGGTACAGAAATTCCTATAAGGATCGAAATTAAAATGAACGTACTAGTTGAGTACGAAGTTTTAAGCCTCAATCAATACATTTGTCCAAAATGTTGAAATTAAACAGTGCTTTTTAGAAGCGTTTCGCCATATAACTTTGAATGCGATCATTTCTGCGGAATGGTGCGAGAGTAAATCAGCATATCCAAACTCATAGCAAACTCAACTTAAATAAAAACATAAACCTTTGCAAATTATGCACATAACCGGGATGCGCATGCGAAACCAAAATGCACTTCGGTCATGTTATTTTCAGGAAAGGTATCGTATTCAGTAATCACTGGTGGACGAGACTCATGAATCGTTTGCTCGATAAAGGAAGCGACGTTCATACCGATGATTCGCACACGAGTAATTTGTTCACTAGACACCCTGTCAAGCGTATGTAGATGCATGAGCTCAATCAAGTTCGTGGGAGGTGTCAACAATCAAGGTAAAGGTGACGTTCTGTTAGATATTACAAGCGGAAACTTAGATGACATGACGGCAAATCTGCTGGAATACATACCAAGCAGATTTGGGGGATAAAGTAAGCAATAGAAAAAACATTTTTGTCAATATTGTTCCAATGACCAGAGAAAGGGTTGGATGGAAACGGCATAAATTGAAAAAAAGTACTGTTTGTAGTTGCGGATGGAACTGAATGTAATTCAGGGGTTCATACTCTCTTGAAGAGCAATAGCATGTTGTCCCAAAATGAGCTCGTCCATAAGTTATTTTTTGTAAATTCATAGGTGCAGCGAACAGCCTTCATGGGCCACGCCTGATACATCAATTCTCAACTTGATAACTCCACTCCCAAGTTCAACAGCAACCAAGAAATAAAACTAAGCAGTTCCCAAGATCGACTTTCTATTAACCTCAACATTGGATTATAAATGCGTTGTTTTCTTTCTCAGCAATTGCGAGCTTGTTAAGCAGCGTACGTTTACTTCCATACAATAACACACACAACACAATCGTAGCTGACGTTTCGGCAGAACCGCCTTCTTCAGAGTCTGGAAGGGCATAGTGATATGCAATTTACGACGTCAAACGCTTCAATAACACATACAGAAAGATGAGAATCTAAATGGTATTCACATGGTCAACAGCTTCTCGAAAAACCCACCATTTTTTTTACATGCCTTCTAGCAACGAAGATTGGCCGCTTAGAGTACAGAAAAAAGAGGACAACAAAAAAACGATGCGAGGACAATTCTTCCCTGCTATTCATTCTAGGGTTTTTGGCATTTATCCACAAAGCCTCAAGAAGCTTGCGCTGGTGTTTTGGCATCCTGTGAAAGGATAGTGAATTTTATATCAAAATCGTCTCCGCTATGCTTTTGTATCCTATGCGTTCCTAGTGGCGTACCTTGTCTTTCTTTTCGTTTGCCATTTAGGTGTTCTTTTATAGGGATACATAGAAGTCTGCCCGTTTCGCCGAAAATATTCGTCTCCGCAAGTATTACAAGAGATCAGGTATATCGTACCTGAACTCATATAATCACCGTCCCTGCGTAAGGGCAAATTACGCAATTTGTTGTTTCGCATAGACGGTCACATAGGCGGTTACGAGCTAATTGACGACGAAGGGAATCGGGTGGTATTTCAACTATCGCTACCTGTTCCTCTAGACCTGCCCTTCTTAAGCATCGTTTTATAGCTACACTTCATCGCTAATAAAGGGCAGCACAAATGGGATTTTCTTTTGGCCAAGTGTTCGGTCTTGGGGCGTCGCTCTCCTTTTATACATATCTCGTCGGGTTACCATTTCGTAGCCATTGCAGATGGCTACTTGCCGAGCCATAATTCCTTCTTCGTACACACGGAGGTGGCTGTTCGAAACATGTTTCTCACAATCGTCCTATTTGAGTGTGAAGGATGGGAAGAAAGGAAATGAACGAGGATGTTTTTGCTACTTGGTTTTTGGTATCACTTTGTCATGTAACCGCTACTTGATAAGTTCACTTGAACGTTAAACCAGTTCTCTTCGGTTTCTCCCTGGGTAAACTTGATGTGCTCAGACTGCTCATTCAATAACTCAAAGCATCTGTTCATCTCCTGTTGAGTACAGAAAATGACAAAACAGTCATCTATGTATCTGCAGTAGAGTAGTGGCCGGAGATCGAGAGCAGGGGGGCTTCTATCTTAGACATAAACACGATGGCAAGGCTTGGTGCCAGTCGCTGTCCCATTGCCAACCCCCCTTATTTGCGCGAACTATTTCCCAGACCATCTGAAAATCGAGCAGTTTAGGGACAAGCAATGCGTATTTATTCTTCCTTCATGTTCAACAAGAAGTTCGAAGAATGCCTGCATTGCGGGGGTCATTCGATATGTTGGTCTACAGCACGGTAACGTCGAAGGACTCCATCACGTACGCCTTATTAGGAGACGCGTTACGTAGACGTTCTAGGAACACCTGGGTGTTCGTGAGGTGAGCTGGGATGTAGTAAAGCACCTGAGTGAGTATTAAGCTTTGAAACCATGGTTATTCTATCCGTTGGCCCGTCTACGCAGCTGATGATGGGTCTAACGTTGAAGGATGCTGGGTTAGTTGACGCAAGATCATCAGCTGATACTAACTAAATGAAAGCAAGACAATGCATTCCACTAGGGACGCATAGGATACAAAAGCATACCGGAGACGATTTTGATATAAAAGTCACTATTCTCGCACAGGATGCCAAAACACCAGCGCGGAAGCTTCTTGAGACTTTTTGGATAAATGCCAAAAACCGTAAAATGAACAACAGGAAGGAATGCCCCGAGATCACACGTGATCTCGCCCTACAGCTTCGTATCCATCGTTAAAGTGGGGAGGTACAGTCGTCAACCATATGCGACGCTGATCAGCGGCTCCTCCTCAGTGGAAGGCACGTAGAAAAGCGGTGGGTTTTTTCGTGAAGCTGTTGATCGTGTGACTATCATTTAGATTCCCATCATTCTGTATGTGTTATTTAAGCGTATGACCTAGTAAGTTGCGTATTAGTGTACCCTTCCAGGCTCTGAAGAAGGCGATTCTGCCGAAACGTCATCTACGATTGTGTTGTGTACATGTGTTATGGTATGGAAGTAAACGTACGCTGCTTAACAACCTCGCGATTGCTGAGAAAGAAAACGACGCATTTAAAACTAAGCATTTTACATAACATAATACAGCACAACACGGCTGAGAAAAAGGTGAAACCAGACTCGCATGGGTAGTGGTGAACCCGTTATCCCTCGGAAAGGGTAATAATGTGTTCGGTCCCCCTGCGGACACCGACGGTCTGGAGTTTTGCAAACACCTCAGCACCATTGTGGTTATATTTCACTTAATATCCTGCCATTAAAGAAGAATAGGCAGTAGACAGAAAGTGACGACTAAGCATTTTCTTTTAAAAAAAGTGGTCTATATGAAATGAGACAACTATGTAAATTCCAATGTTAACTTTTTATTTACTGTCTTATAGTATTTTTCACAAAAGGGTATGTTGTGAAATACCACTATGATGCTGAGATATTTACAAAACTTGGAATCGACTCCAGATCGAGACGTGATTACCCCTTTCCTAGAGCTTACTTGTTATGCATGGCACCACTAAGCCATTGCTTTGCCTTTTTCTCAGCCAGTTTTCTACCTAACGGTGTCATCAGCAATCACCTTTCGACAAGAATGACCTGGGAAGCACAAATCGCCATTGAACAGAGCCTGTGGTGTGGCTCTAGTCGAAAAATATGCTTGTCGAACACAGATTTTATATTGTAGCTATTCCATGGAAAGGTGTTCTTAATGCGTTATCTCTGCAAAAAGCCGTTTTGGACGGTGCAGAAGAAGCGCAAAGGAAAACATGAAAAAAGACACAAAAGTACATTTTAACTATCATACAGAACCTAGGAGGAAGCTGATAACACCGTAGTTAAATAATGGACGGATTTTTTTTCACCGCGTAGAAGAGCTATAGAAGAACATGAGGACATACACAGAAGAAATTAGCGGATAAGTAGAAGTCAGAAAGACGCGAAGAAAAAAGTCAGGAAAGGGTTACCTAAACAATTGCATATGGTCAATTGTACATCTTTAAAACGAGGAAAGACAGGAAACAACTCAGCAAATTTCCACGACCTCCTGGTGATACTATTGAAAACAGCAAATTGTGAGTACTTAGATTGTACAGATTTTCTAATAGAATTTTTGAAATAGTTCTTTGGAGAATTATCTACTTTTAGTTACAGCAATTTCTTTTGATATGGAACCGTGGCACTCACCTTTAAATGCCGTTTCAGACTGCTCTTCCTCATTGATGATCAAAGCAGTATGAAGTAGTAACGATGTCGAAGATGGTTGGCCAAAATCACTGCCTTTCAGGCGAGAAGTGGAATAAGAAAGCAACAGATATATTGGAAACCAAAACTTGTTTCGTCATTCTTGATTTACATTGCTAATGGAAATGAAATACACCAAGATTTCAACAAAGTACTACAAGAAAAAGGTTCGATCGATGGGATCGATCTCCGAGGCCCTGTAACACCAAGCCTTTCATTCCCACGGGGTCGGCAAATTGGTACCAGACTTACCTGGGAAGATAGCATCACTAGCTCGATAGATCGATTGGCCACCGCGAGTCATTGTAAACGCCAGATATGCATATTCATTCCCTCCAACGATTAGTGAACTCAAATGCATGGCACATCCCTCAAGGATTGATCAACCCCGAGAGTTTTATCCCTTATTCTTTAAGAAAAAGGTTGCGCAATAAGCCACCAATACAGCAAAGCATTTTAGAATGTAGTGGAACAGTAAACTGTGGGTTGCTAGAGAGAACAATATTCCTGAAATTGATACAAAGTGAGAAAGTACACGAGTTTTGTAGACGAAAATGACTCGCCAACGACTAGACTAGATGAGTAGCAACAAAATTTCAGTGAATATTGGAGCTTCCTGCAAACGATGATTGAACGTATGAATTACTGCAAACGAAGAAATAAAGGATAAAGCTCTCGGCGTTGATCAATCCGAGGGGGAATGCGCCACACATCCAATTTCAATAGCCATCACTGGAGGTGATTAAATGCATATCTGGCCTTTACAACGACGCGGTGGCTCACCGATGTAACGAACCAGTGCTGCTATCCTCCCAGACAAGTCTAGTGCCAATTTGCCGACCCCAGAGGGTTGGACTGCTTGGCGAGCCTTGGGCACGGGGATCGATCCCACGTGTATTGCAGGGCGGCGCCTCCGACCACTGCGCTACACATGCCACAAATACATGTGGAACCCGATGACTTCAAAGCCTGTTTCTATAAGCTCCTATAATAAGCGATGACAGCATAAATGTGAACAGCTAATATAGAATTAATTAGTAGTCTAAAATACCCACAATGTAAGGAGATTTCCTAACACTGGCAATGAAATGTCGGTGATTCCACAAGGAAACAAGACCTAATAATCAGATTACAGTTTATAAAGATTGTTTACGAAGAATAAATAAAGAGTGGTGTAGCACTTTGCAAAAGTTATTCTTGACTCTTACATTTTTTAGCGCTCCAGCGAGAACTTTAGTATCCAAAATAATAGGAAACATGGCATGAAAGTTCTTCTTCCATTCAGTGTACGTTGCTGAATTCTACTCATTAACGTAATTAGCGATCCATAAAGGAACAAATATCCCTAAAAACATTTACGACAATGTGACTCATATAGTTCGTTTGTTTTCGATTGTTTCGATCCTTCTGTAGCCGAATAGTTTATTATTCTCAATGATTTCTCATTCGTTCCGTGGATAAAATAGGATTGAGACTTTTGTTAATGCCAAAAGTACCAAAATATAGCTATTTTGGTGGCATTTCGAACAAGATGTGTGAAATACGACTCATTCAGGATGCGATGTGAAACGAGTGTTCCTCCTACGAATACAGTTACCACCGCTTAGGAGTTCATCATTTTCGTACCAAACACTAGTCAAGAACAAACCAATACTATAAAAAGCCACTTTCCTGGAAAAGATCCTGTCGTAAGGCAGCGGAAATTTCACCCACATACGCGCCGGCGATAGCTCTTGTGGTGACAGCCAGGAGAAACCCTGATTCGCCTATCTCGGAATTCCAGTGAAGAATTCGCTCCACAAGAAAAAAGAACAGCTACAATGCTCCGTGTTCCTTCCTACTACTCTGTGAGACTGTAAGAAGTGAGACTATCGGTGAGAGGAGATGAAATATCGAGTTACGACGAATGTCATTTCCTGTGGAGCTTAAAGGCGGATTGCTACTAATACCTACCTATTTTAGAATCTGTGGACTACGTCAGGCTCAGCAATAAAAATAAAAGAAGCCTATGACATGCTGGTGAATTGGTTTGCCTTACGTTATCCATCACGTTAACTTGCACCAGATTCCAACATTCCGTTCAATCAACGTCTCTTTCTGAACTTCGCCTCAAAATAAGATCATGCTATCAATTACTACTGATCTCTTTGTCTGGAGGAGGAGAAATTAGAAGAGCAAAGCTCTTGGCGTTGACCAATCCCTGAGGGATGCGCCATGCATTAGACTTCATTAAACATCGTTGAAGGTGATTGAATGCATATTTAGCCCTTATAATTACTTGCGGTGGCCTAGCGATGCATCGTGCCAGTACTACTATCCTCCTAGACAAGTCTGGTACTAAACTGCGGACCCTGGAGGGATGGAAGGCTTGGTGAGCCATGGGTGCTGGGATCGATCCCACGTGTTTATTGCAGGGCGGCCCCGACCACTGCGTCACACGCGGGGACAAATTAGAAACGTCTTACTATCAGCTGGAATAATTTGTTTGCAATGAAAATCTTGTGCACATTTCGTGTCAGAGAACTCAATGTAAAACTTTAAATGACGAAAGGTGGATGAAGAACCAAGAATTTTGGAACGGAAGACCAAAAACAGAGTGGAGCCGCACTATTTTGTCCATAATTTACTTATTTATTTCATTTCTGCGAATGGTCGAAAGCGGAAGATCAGTGATTAGAGATGTGACCCAATAATACGTGCACAGTCACTGGTTCCATTTCAGCGCAAAACAACAAAGCCTCCGAGGTAGGCAAATCGATAGCAGACTTGGCATGTAAAAGCTCTCTCAGATCCACAATCGCTGATGCCTTAGTGTGGTGGAGACCTGGAAACGTCTTAGCACAGTTATTTCAGGATTCCAGGGCAAATTCCAGTACTCAACGACATCCATAAAAGGGATCGAAATCCTCGAGCTACAGTCGAAACACTTTGCTATTGAGAGGCGAGGCGAAGAGGCTTGATGGACCATTCGAAGTATGTTTTTTTAAAAATAATGACAGGATTCACAACATTAAGGCAGGCCTAGCACCTTCGATATTCAGATTGGTATAGACTAAAAGCGAATCACAGATGTGCCGCTCATATTGATATGGATGATAATAAGGATAGAACCCAATCCAAAGGAATGCAAGCGCCGCCTAGTTAGACCAGTAATAAAGGGAGCAGACATGTGTATATCTCACTCCATCAGATCTATTCGCATCTGGAAACGACTTGTATGTCACAGATTGGCACCAGCAGTCGTGACCAATTAGGAATCAGAACCCTTTTAAGAGACGAAACGAAAAGTGGGCCAGGGTTCTCAACCTTCGTAATGAAAGATCTACCAATTCCAAAGTACATCCTTTCAAAAACGAATCCAAAATAAATTCAAATGTTAAAGTTTCCCTCAAGTACGTACCTGGTAAGTCAGCCTCAAAACAATTATAGATATACAGAAGATCCAGTAAACAATTATGGCCAACGATTGGAAGTTTCCGACTACAAATGTGAGAGAATATCTGAGATACTCCACTGACCTCGTCGAATAACCTAGAAATCAAGTAATCAGAATCTCTTCAAACAGGGGCTGGTATATCATGTTATGCCTTCAGGCATGAATTGGTTGCTCTCAGCCGAATCGTTTTAGGGATGCCTCTTTTTGTAAGACAAGTCAAGAGAAGGCTGACTTACAACGACCGACAACAGAGGTGTAGTCAAAGAATGAACCATTGGAATTTCCCTACCACTAACACATTTGATAATCTTAAAATACAAGACGAACTACATTTGTCTAATGGTGAATATAAGGAAGCAAAACATAACGTATAATAACAGAAGTAAACAATCATACCTCCTAAGAGATTCCTCCCGTCTATGCAATCTCTCTTCATCGTCTGGATGACCAAACATCAGTGGACGCCTTCCCACGTATAACTAAATGGAGAAAAAGGAAACTAAGTTGACGAAGCAAACGTTTCTAATATCACTAGTACAACACAATGGCACTAATACAATTATCAAATTTATGTCTCACAAAGCAGGGCACGCGTACAGCGCAGTGGTCGGAGGCGCCTTGAAATGCAAACGGGACCGATCCCCGCACCCCATGCTCACCAAGCCCTCCATCCCTGCAGAGTCGCCAAATTGGTGCCAGATGCATGAGAGGATAGTAGCACTGGCTCTACACATCGGTAGGCCACGGTGAGTCATTGTAAGAGCCATATATGCATTTAATCAGCTCCATAAATGCTTAAATGAAGTCGAGTGCATGGCGCATCCCTCAGGAATTGATCAACGCCGACAGCTTTATCCTTTGTTCTTTATGTCTCACAAAAACTAACTCGTTTGGCTTCATCATGTGTTCGAAGCGGTTATGAATACCTTCGTCTTGTAATATACTGACGCCAGAATGAAAGAAAACCTATTTGTTGATAGCAAAAATCCGAATCACTTCCGCACACTTCCGAGTGATACAATTCAAGGATATTAGGCTAATCGATGTACAGAACAAAAATTAAAAATGCGTAGAAGAAAACTGGACAACTCCTACGTTGATAACGAATGTATCCAGCAAAGCCTTCCAATGGTTTAGAGCCCCATAGTAGCTGCGAGGGTTTTTTTGGATGTCGACCTGCGATGTATAGCTGAAGGATTCATCCCCCCTCCCCCCCGCAGGATCTCCGAAGCTGAGGAGTCCGGCGTTTCCACCAGGGAACCGAGCTAGGACTAAACTAGTACCGGGATCCACCACCGTTCTGGTATCAAACTAGTTGCATGGTGGCAAATCTCCCTCCGATACAGCAAGGGCGGCGACTGCCTGTGGTGGTGACTACTTGGAGCAGACTTTGGCCTAGCTGACCTCGGGACTTCAGGGAACCCAGTGACCTCGGGACTTTGAAAAGTACAGTAGCTTATTCACTGGTGCCGAGACTAAGGCAAAATCGACTTTGGGGACTGAATACAAGCTTTGCTGCCGCTACAACAGAGTCTTAGGTTTTTATTTACATGTAAAACCCATTTGAAAAAAGCGTGGCTATTAAATACTCCGCTCTCGTTTACTTTCTATTCGAAGAAGCTTACCAGAGTTCTTTCCTCGTCAATGTGAAATTCCAAACCAGGGAATTCTTCTGATAAAGCAAAGGTCATTACCACTTCCTCTAATGAGTTCAAGGGTCGATCCCACAAGCATTTCTCAAATGCATAACCCTTATCGCCGTTTCGAAACAATTCGATGATTATGGGACGCTTCTGACAATTGATATCGTTGGAATACTCAAATGGAAGAATATCACTTTCGTTAATCTATAAAACTGATTGTGATTTTGGAGAATAACCATTTAGTAGCCTAACGGAGAAACTAAAAAAATACCATTTCGCATACAATTTGTCCTCTGAGTGTTTGCATTCGCTCACTTAGACCGTGCTCAAATAGACTAAACGACAAGGAGCTATATTTTTCACATTATTGTACTGCTAAAATACAACTACAATGCTGAGAAAAAAGGTGGTCGGAAAGGGAAAGAAAGGCGAAACGAAGGACCCGCATGGTGTGGTGGTGAACACGTTAGAACCGCGGAAAGTGTAACAACAAGGTTCGATCCCCCCATCGAAAACACCTGTGGTCCGGAGTTTTACAAATATCTCAGCATGGTTGCAGTTGTATTTCACATTATACCCTGCCCATCCCAATAGTTTACCGTCTCATCGTGGATGGGAGGCGTTCCTGGGTGTCGGGTTGCGATGTGCAGCGGGGTGATTCACCACCCCCAGCAGGGTGCCCCAAGCTGAGAAGTAGTCCGGCGTTTCCATCAGGAAGCCTATCTAAGAGTAAAGCAATGCCAGGATCTACCACCATGCTGGTATCAAACTAGTCGCATGGTGGAAAATCTCCCTCTGATTCACAACAGCGGCGAATGCATGTGGTGGTGACGACCTGGGGCAGACTTTGGCTAGGCTGACCTCGGGACTCAAAGGAACCACAATGGCTAAACCAGCAAAACTCGGAAAAAAGTGGAAATTATGCTGGGGTCCACACAACCAGTGAAGACGGGCCATTTAAGTATCCAAATATCATACCCTGCCACGAAAAAAGAATAGGCAGTACACGAAAAGTGATTAAACCTCTACAGTTGCCACTTACTCAAAATCGTAGTCGCCGCTTAGAATTTTATCCCGCAATTTCCCCAACTCCGTCTGATTGCAATACGTGACGCCTTCAACGACGAACTAAAAAACATAAACTGGTCTTTGAGAAAGACTCCACTACTGGTAACTGGTAAAAGTATTATTCAACAAACCTTTTTTGAAATCAAATCCATGTCGAGCTAGAAAGTGAAGAGCAGACGGTGAAATGGAGAACTCCTGTTTAGAGGTCCGTTTGAAGACGCTAATGCAGAAAACGTCCACTCTGTACCTATAATTGTAAAAATCGTTATTCAAAATAGTCGCATTCCAATTGCTATTACATGCAAGCATTTCGTATGTCATCTACTTGGATACTTCGATAGTCCGTCCCCACTGGTTGCGCGGGCTCCAAGCATAATCTCCATTTTTACGGAGTTTTGCCAATTTGGCCATTGTGGTCCTCTGGGCTCTCGAGGTCAGCGTAGTCAAAGCCTGTTACAGGTCTTCACCACCACAGGCAGTCGCCGCCCTTGTGGATTAGAGGGAGATTTGCCAACATACAACTTGTTTGATACCAGCACGGTGCTGGATCCTGGTATCCGTTTAGTCTTAGTTTGGCTTTTTTTATGGAATATCGGACTCCTCAGCCTGGAAGATCTTGCCGGAGGATGAATCCCTGCTGTTGTAGCTCGCCTCCCAACACCAAGGTACACCTCCCTAACCACAATGAGGCGGTAAACCATTGGAAGGATGTTGTCATTTATCTGAATGAAATGTCTTTTGTGCTTCCAAACCTTTTAGATCTGAATCCACTTCCACATTCTCTGAAGAAAGCCAACCCTAACTGGCATGGCGGAAATCGGCGAATGGCATCACATAGTTTCCTGTAGCGCTCACTCGGTGTGTCAAACAGTGACATCCCATCCTTTCCCGAAAATGCTGGCAAACCCAGAAATTCGAAATCCACAGCTAAACTTTGATTATACCATTTAATGAATCTCTTCTTCACTACGTTAGAACCTTTTCTTGTTTCGTTATGGCTAAATTATCTTTTACTTCTTATCTCATTATTAACTTAAGAACAGTCCCTAATAAAGTGTAATTCTGAACAACTACGGACAAATATGGGATTCTCGACAACCCTCTGTTCGCCTCAAATATCACCTTATACCATCATAATACCTATTATAACACTATCTTAATGACCACCACCCTAACACAGCTGTCTGTACCTCGAGATTGCTACCGACTTATTTTAAAACTCGCGGTGACGATTAAAAAACCCATGCAAGAAACCAACCCTCAACCTTTACAATACATTGATCAAAAAAATGGTCTATTTATCTGCGAAAAAGAATCACACTCAGGCTCTGAAACATTCGAATAAAGAAAAGAAGGACAAACGTTGACCAATCATCGAGGGATGCGCCATGCATTCGACTACAATACGCATCATTGGAGGTGAGTGAATGCATATCTCGCCTTTACAATTACTTGCGGTGGCCTACTGATGCATCGAGCCAGTGCCACTACCTTCCCAGACAAATCCGGCACCAACTTGCCGACTCCGGAGGGACGGCAGGTTTGGTTGTCTTGGAGAGCAGGGATCGATGCCATGCGTATTTTAGCGCGCCTCCGACCACTGCGCTACATGCGCCCAAAAACATTCGAATAATACTACCAAAGTAGCACTCATCGAAAAATGTTTCATTAAGACTACTGCTTTGAAAACCGCCAATATTTCAACAAGCCTTGCGAAATCTTTTGATATGAAACATCAATGTAAAAGTGCTGAAATGGAACGATGTATAATACGAGAAACTAACAAACAAATGTCGCATTTGTTATCGAATCCAGAATTTTCGGTAGTAATTGATGAAAATTCCATCGATTCACATTCACTGCCATTCTTAGATGTAAACTTGATCCTCGATCCTTGACTCTGAACTTTTCCTACAATTTTGCCTTGAAAAACGAATACCAATATAGGGATAATTAGATAGCCGAACAACTACTACATCAAGTAAAAGGCATCTAACTACTACAAAGCAATAACAATAATATTCTTCAGAAGAAAAAGGATTAACAATAAAATGTAAGTGACAAGGACAAGAAATCTTTTCTATACAGAAATTGACACTATGAAAAAAGCAAGTATTATTATGACTTGAGCTTCTTTATCTTCTTCTTGAATTTCTCAACGTCCACATTATCACCCTCTCGTTTTGGTGTGTGTTTACCTCTTGGCTGAAACAGGAAATGCAGAAAAAAAGGAGAAAGAAGGAAAGTGAGAAATGTGCGGAAACACAAAAAATAATACAAAATAAAACGGCTACATATAAAGCCACATTTTTTACGAAGTAAAGAGTTCAGAATTGAATGAACATCGCCGCCTCAGGTATGAAATGGACAGAAATTTTTACTAACTTTTTTCAACTGGAGGCTGGAATTTCTTCATCTTCTCTTTCCTACGGTCCGCAGATTTCGCCGCAGCGAGTTCAGCCTTTTTTCCTAGAAGAAACAGATGGTACAGTAAAATGCCACAAAGTGCCACATACGAGTTTTAAGAACAGGAACTGAACAAAAATAGACAGCACACTAATGACAGTGCAATGACGAAACATTTTCGAAGAAGTAATGGTTGTTAGTTTGAGAACTTGTCCCGTAATACTTATTCTGACAAGCTTTCAGTGTTCTGTACCCACCAAACTAATTTGCATTCACCTTCCTTTTCAAAAATTAAGTGAGGAAATCGGTTGTACGAGGTTAGAAATCCATCGACTATGCCATAAACGCTGACATAGGTGGAACAATAAAATAGAAGAAAACCATAGGTAGTAGATAAAAAGTGATAACATTGTGATTTATCCCACAGTTTCAGCTTAACTGAGTTCAATGCCGACTTGTGCTCCCCAGATCAATTCCGCTGACAGGTGACTGCTGATAGCACCTGATAGCAGGTCAATAATATAACTGCGACAAAGGTCAAACGAAGGATTCCCATGGTGTAGTGGTGAAGGCGTTAGCCCTCGGAAAGGGTAATAGCGCGTTCGGTCCTCACCACAGACACCAGCGGTTCAGAATTTTGTAAATATCTCAGCATCATAGATATAAAACAACAGACTTTGTCAATAAGTGAAAAATAATAACAAACTTTTAGGCGAAAACATAGATGTACTGCTAACACCATTTTGGAACACAAAAGTATAAAAAGTGGTCTCCCTTGCAATATTAGTAAAACTACGGCTTCAATAAGTACTTTTAGTCTATGAAATTAAGCAACGACAACAGTCGCATAAGGACTGAAAGTGAATGATGACATATTTCTGACTTTAAGACACCTAAAGGCTACTTTGATGTTGTAGTAAAAATCAGGAATAGAATATGCAAAACACCGCCCACTTGGATCACATCTGAGTATTAGATCGAACCAGTTCCATTGTTCATCATTTGTTCAACGAAGGAAATAATTTAGTGAGTTCCTGGACAATGAATCGAGATATCATTCTAGTATCACCGCTCGCAATTGTCAAATGGTTGTGAAATCTCCCTGAGATTCCGAAGTACCACGTCGTCGACATGGAAACACCTTGGAATGGGGTTCTTGTGAATGTGAACATCGCCAACGTGTCCATCAAGTCGGAAATATCTGGGGCACCCATGATTCCTCGTGAAAGCAGGCTATCTAAGTGTTACAACAAGTAAGCTAAGTAGAAACAAACTTGTCTAAGGTGGGTGAATTTCCAATTTTTGTTTTTTGAAACACCCAAAAAATTCCTCCGGGAACTAAATTTAACGTACTGATAAGTAAGTTTTTTTACGATCCGATTTAGTTTCGTGTATCAGTGGCAAGCGACGATGCCTAAAGGTAAGTCATCAGCCTTATGAGTCATATGCAACCCATGCCAGGCAATCTGCTGTAACATCTGTGGTGGGGAAACTACCACAGAATACAAAAACCATACTAAAGAAGCTCTACTTAAGAATGGATATAGCAAGAAAGAACATAAATCGTATACAACAGTTGCTGCCATTCTGCCCCAAGTAATGTATAATCACGTTTACTATTTAGATTAAACGAAGTGGAATGATACCACGTACCTCTTCCTGTTAAGTAATCGTTCATTTTCAGTCATGAAGAATTCACCAGTCTCTAGCTGCTTATCAATCTGAAAGCAAGCACATTACCCCATTTGTTTAGCAGAGCTGCCATTAAAACAAACCCTAATCTGCTTGATAAAGTTGGATGCTACAAAACGGTTTAAGCGCTTCCGTGGAACCAGAAATTTGTCGAAGATTTTTTTTAACAAGACGTTGAAAAAAAAAGGAAAAAAGCGACAACAAAAAAAGGAGAATTTGTCAAGGAAAAGCAAACAACACCTTGCTAAGCGTAGGAGCAGGAGGAAATGGTGTGTATTCGCCTTTCTTTTTCCAAGCCAGTTTTCTCCTCTTTTTAGCTTCGCTCGCGGTAGCTGATGATTGCACCTGCGTTAGATATCGTAAGAAAGCTGTTTAGAAAGATTTTCTTGAATGTATGAAAAGAGAAACGACAAACCTTCTTCTTGAAATTCGGTAGAAATCGTTCCCAATTTTCATCCTTCAATTTATCGTTTTTCATCAATTCACGTCTTATCATAAGAGTTTTAATATTGTAGATAGGATGAATATTGTTCATACAGTCCCTCACAATTGAACTGCAATAGTCATTACGGTTCAAAATCACTGCTACACCTAGGTATGCATTCAAAAGGTCTAGCATTGCAATATTATATCCCAATACAATTAGATTTGGAGGATTTATCGTCTTCCTTCCGAATGTCGTTGAAATCAGGTAGAGTGCGCTCTTTCTGAGATGTGGCTCTTCACCACGGATAGAGAATAAACTGTGTAGACCGAAATGAACTTCTCTGATAAGTCCGCTACTAATTTCCCGACCCGAGAAATGGGACGCATGACTGATCCTGGGCACAGCCGAACCAGCGCCTTCTGAGTACTATTTAATGGCATCTTTAGCACATTGTTCCACCCTTGTCTCCTACTATAATACGTTCTTTCATATTTTCTCACATGGAAGTTCTACTTACTCTGTGTATCCTCACCAAATCTCACTTAATCCTTCCCTACAATTCACCACTGTTCCTAGTACACTGTTAAACTTTCTGAACTTTATGTCCCGTGCAGACTTATCATCCATTACATATTATCACATATGAAAAAGGACACTTTACAGAAATCCCTTCAATATTCACGAACCTCACTTGTTTCAGACCTGCAAGTGGCCCAACTGCGCAGACAGTGCCTCCTTGTATACATACATAACACTGTGTAAGTAGTTCCATTGCTTTTAGTGTGGCACCATTATTGCCAACTAAGCGAGCTCGGCGTTTCACAAATCGTTCCTTATTGGCACACTAAAACATAACAACACAATATGAATACCCACAGATACCCCCATCCTGCATGTCGATACAGCTAGAATCCTGCAGTTATTTGAATGAGAAGTATATGCGAGTTGGGTAGAAGTCGTCTAGAACAAAGAGGTTCCCCAAGAACATTTCCATTCACTGTATGACTACGGCGAAGCAGTTAAAATTTCAAAGTCATTCCATTCTTCTTAAATCAAAACGTAGTGAAAGTATGCGACAAAAAAAGGTGGTCGACTTTGGCTTCTTCATTGCCCATGGACAACGACTCCTTTTGACAACTAACAGATGCCTATTCCTGAAACCATTTGGATCAATATAGGCTTTGAAAACTTTCGTTATCAGTGCACAAAACTGAACTTCGATGAAAACGACGTTTGAAGCATATCTGGAGATGTTTCACGTGGATCTGACATTCTACATGTAATCATTGGAGATATAAACGCTAAAACTGTGCCTAAAAGAACGAGTGAAAAACGGCAAACCAGCACCCACAAATTATAATGAGACGAACAAGTTGAGAGAGTGTTAGTTTACTATGACGATCAAGATTATGGCAAGCCATAATTTCACAGACCTTCCTCTCAACGGTTAGCATGGGATTCCGGGAAGGATTATGACGAAGTGGACCACATAGTAAACCAAACGCTAACTTATGTCACTGTTGCGCACGGAAAGTACCACACGAAATCCGTCCATCTACATGGCGCATGGTGATTTTTCTCTGCGCATGAAGGAAAGCAAGGCCAATTAAATGGACTAAATCTCCAAAATATGGTGGTTTTTTTCTTAAACCTTTGTCAGTTCCGAAATACATCGTTATCAAGAAAACAGAAGAGAGATGATTCTATGATCACGAACAGCTTATACAAAATCTCTTCGACACAGCTGAAAAGCCGTAAGTTAATAAGCTACCGAAAAAGAATGGTCACCAGGAGTACTTGAACCTAGAAGCCAATGTTGAGCACCACAAATCTCAGGCAATTGCCAACGTACTTCAGAATAGTAAAGCTTTGCAGAGAGACAAAAAAATTTATACAGAGACAACTGCACAAACCGTCTTAAGCTGTGGACCACATTACGCAAGACGTTAGTAAGCTAGCACCAGTTTTCATCCACAATGTGCACCGATTTTTAACACTTCATCCCTCAGAATACAAAGTCTAAAATCAATGAAAAAGTGGCATGACCAACAGGCTCCAAAAAAACGACTCAATCTGCCCGGACACAGCCATCTGAAGGTTCCTAACATTAAACATCACAAATAGGATTGACCAAGTAACCATGCCAGCAAATAGGATATGGATTTAAGATGATATCACACATACACGATAACGAATCCCATCGAAATGTCGTTAGAATATAAGAAGCAGCTATGCCCTAGTTTTTTAAAAAAAATGCTTTCGAATTAGCTAAGACAGAAGTCACGAAATATCTGGGCAGTAATTGCGTCCCTAGTCAACCTATAAAGATCCTTCGTGAGTAGTGAAACAAATTTACAACTACAGCAGTACTCTGATATTCATATGATATTAACAATGACGTAAAAAGCAGGCCTTGACAACGCGGCAAGGCAATACTGCTTCGAAAAACTTGCAATTTTCCAACCAAACTCGAGAATGCCATGTGGAAACTCTAATAGGATAACCTGGAAGTGAACATGAACAGATACCAGCTATACCATTCCCTTTGTTGATATACCGTCTTTATAAAACTAATCACTAGGCAAGAAGAACAAATATCGGGCAATTTCCACTGGGCTTGTGGGAAGAGTGGGAGATAAGGTTACAAAGAAGTGGTGCAAAGAAAGAAAACAAACTCGGTCCTACCATGGAAGAAATCTTGATGATTTCACAGAACACTTCATCCTGCAAGACACGAATGGCTTGTTCGTACGGAACGCTTCGTGACATGAGTTTTAGGACATCACGTGCTTTAATCAATATATATGGATCCCACGTTTTGCGTGTTGTACTAACAGTCATAGTTCCTTAAAAATGTAAGCACACTGAATAAGTAGGAAGATGAAAGAAAAAAGCAGTAAACAAAAGCTTTCGACAAATCAATCCCACCTTCTAAAAGGTCCAGATTTGTTTTCAAATAATGTTCTCCCATAGTTTTCTCGATGAGCGGCCAACTCTCTCTAATATATTTCTCGCGATATTTAGGAAATAAACAAGAGAAAGAAGACTCCGCAACCAGTCCCCCTGGATTATCCTCCTAAAAAGTATCTTGGTAAAAACAGAGATCACCACTAAGATCTAGTCGGTTACCGCATTTCCTTTTCAAAAGCCTGAATTATCGTTCCTAATGTGCTCTACAACATGCACAACACATAAACACCGGACAACTTAGTATATTACCACAATAAAAAAAACTAATGTATGAAGCTCTCGGCGTTAATCGATCCCTGTGGGACGTGTCATGCATTGGATTCCATGAGGCATCGATGGAGGTGACTGAATGCGTATCTGAAAGGCGAGACGAAGGACTCGTATGGGTGTGGTGGTGAGCACGTTAGCCCCTGGGTAACAGCGGGTTCGATCCCCACCGCAGACACCAGCGGTCCGGAGTTTTGCAAATATCTTAGCATCATTATGGTTATATTTTATATAATACCTTGCGATTAAAAAAAGAGTAGACAGTAAATAAAAAAGTGACGACGATTATGGTAACTGTTAGAAAAGATTTCGTTCATCAGCGACTATTTGGTTAAACGAACCTTGCTGAAGGTTGCAATATCCCACCACTGGGGATCTTTTCGGGAACCGAATGTGCTCGCAGTAGGCTTTCGATCTGAACGTTCCTCAACCTCATCGGCCCATTCTGGCTCAAATTCACTTTTTTCTTTATCAGGAGGCATCTGTAACACATAAAAGGGGTGAACCTTACAAGAATCGTAGAACACAGCTTACATATCGAGTAATTATAGTATCAGAATTAGTAAATCAAACAACTATCAAGCATTTTTCAACAACTGCAGCAAATGAGAATGGACTTAGCAGACTAGTGAACTTTCTTAATTTAAATGAAAATCAGTAGACTCCAGATAACCCGGCAAGAGACAAGTCAATGTACTCTATCGCGATGATATCCTGATATTTTGAGTCTGGAGAACATATTTATTTGTCTTGTCATCGAAGCTCGTACTTCGAAAGCCAAAGCAGGCAAACAAGCAGCATATCGACGAAAAAGAGGGATCAACGGCCAAATAATAATAAGTAAAACCAATCGTCTTCACCAGGTACTAAACTAATATTACTTGAAATCGCTGGAGCTTACAAGGGAACGTTATGAGTGTGTGATTCGAGCGACATTTCCAAACAGAGCGCGCTATACCATCTCTTTGTTGTCCATTAAATTCTATGCCTCAACTCTTATCATTATGCTGATTTGACGACGAACACAATCCAACCACCGTTTATCGAATCTCTAACTATATGCAAGAATCACCACTTAATCTTCTGTTCGTTTAGTTTTTAATGAGAGTTTTGTTATGAAGCGAATGCGATTCATGCTTCCTATGTACTCGAAAATTTGTAGCAGTAAGCAGTGGTGGATCTTGTAGGTAAGAACCTGAAAAAAATCGGGATAACAGGGTAGTGGGAAGATGCCCCAGTCTAGCTGCATCTGCTCTATCTGGATTGATCTAAAACACCCTTGCACATTCCCCAACTTTATAGTACGTATATTGTAGGGATACCTGTGTCTCAGTAAATGGGAAATCGCTTTTGCTTCAGGATTAAGGTCGTACTGGGGCTGCGCAACGCTGCCTTGCGACTAACTGGTATGAGATCTCTCCATGAGGAATATCCATTGTCCTCTTTGAGGAGGAATCCGTGACTTTCATAACGACAACGAGAATATTACTCGAACGAAAGATTTCAGTTTTATAGTAAAGAGATATTTTTTGACCTGAAAGAGACACAACACTTTTTCATAGAAACTTACTTCCTTAATTGAATGGCCCGCCTTCGCTGATGGTGCGGGTCAGAGCATATTTGCCATTCGTTTCTTTCCCTCGCAAGTGTCCATAGTGGTGGTTTTATTCGAGCATAATGGCACGTGCGAATCTCATACCGTGATCTGTAAAATAACTGCAGCGGCGGGTACGGCTGATTAGTCAGCCCAACGTGTGAGTGGCTTTCCTTGAGGACGCCTGCATTCTCGTGTACTCCTCTCTACACTTTTCGTCAATCTGTCGTCTGGTCTTCTGATTATGTGTCCAGCCCAGCTATGTCTTGCTATCGTTGTGTGCTGTCCTGGATCTCAAAGATGTGACATATTTCGAAGATCAGAGCTTCGCATTCCGGCTAGATATTGAGAGTGCCGGTTATATTTCAGAAGACATCGCTCAAGTGCTCTGTAAGTACTGCGAAGTATTCTTGACGTGCTTGAAGCATGAACCCACGTCTTCGTAGCATAACAGAGCGAGGGGAGAACCATCGAATTGAATAGATGAGCGCGGATTTTCGGGTCCTTCATTTGGTCGGAGGCTTCTTTGAGAGGCCCGAATGCAGCCCAACCTGCTCGCCTTCTTCTGTCTGGTTCCTCCTTAATGTTGTTTTTCATGTTCACTGATCGCCCATGGTATACGTACGAGGTGGTCACTGCAATCAGACCTTCGCACCATTGGTTTTTCATCAATTGGGTCTTCTTCCGATTTATGCGTAGTCCGATCGTTTTTCTCGCTTCATTGAGCTCGTTGTTCATCGTCTCTGCTTGGCTGGTACTTCTTGAGAAGATGACGATGTCGTCGCCGAAGCGAAGGTTTGATAGGAGTATTAGGCCAATACGTATGCCTTTCTCATCCCAATCCAGTGACTTCATTATCCACATAATAATATAACTCACAAACATAATATAACTTCCATATATTTCATAACGTACCCTGCCGTTAAAAAAGAATAGGCAGCAAATAAAAAGGTTAAGATTGCGATTATAACTATAGCCTCAGCTTAACTTGGTTCAATGCCGATTTGGGCTCCCCAGATCAATCCCGTTGACGGGTGATTGCTGACGGCAAAAGATCGATAGAACTAGCTGAGAGACAGGCGAAACGAAGGACCCGCATGGTGTGGCGGTGAACGCGTTACTCCCTGGAAAGGACAATAGCGCGTTCGTTCCCCACCGTAGACACCTACGGTCCGGAGTTTTCGCAAATATCTCACCATTATGGAAGTTATATTTCACAACGTACCCTGCCGTTAAAAAAGAATAGGCAGCAAATAAAAAGGTTAAGATTGTGATTATAACTATCAAACTAGTCGACAAAGGTTAGGACTAGAGTCAGGTGGTATTCCCGACAAACTTCGGTGACCCTGTACACAGTTTAGATGTGGTCCACGCAGCAGAATCGTTGTCGAAATCCTGCTTATTCCACTGATTGCGCCTCATCCAATGTCCTTGACATGCGCGAGAGGATAATCTTCGTGAAGAGCTTGTAGAGTGCACTCAACAAGCATATCGGACAACAGTCACGAAGATCCCTTCGGTCACCTTTCTTGGCCAGGATAAGCGTGTGCGACATCCTCCACTCGTCTTGGATTTCTTCATTTGAAGCTCTAAGGAAATCGACATGATATTATTTGGTACTGGTGATGTGCCTCTTCTCATGCTTTCTATCGGAACTCGGACCTCCGACGGAACAATTTCACGTAGTTTTTCTCCATCGGCGACATTAGGGTCCCGGACGGGGGTTGTGGAACGGAAAAGGTTGGTGTAAAACGTTCATGTTATTAATTCCATATCATTGCAGGAACTTTTGACGATCCCAGCTTCTTTCATCAAGGCTGACAGTGGAACATTAGAGTCACACAAGTTTCGATTTTCCAGACTCCTTCTTTTTTCTGCTGCTTCCAGTAGTTTCTTCTTCCTGTACCGATGCTTCTGCAGCTGGCATTTATTACTAACTGTAGTAGTAAATGATATGATTCATGCCTTTTAAATTGTTTTTTTTTCACTAACAGCTGATTCTTTTTGCATTATCTATCTCCACGATGAATAAATACAAAAAAAACCAAAGTTGCATGTAAGCATTTTGGGAAACCATTCCAAAGATTAATTATAACGTGCTTGGATGGCGGGCGAGTTCTCTCCAAGACGCGGAATAACCAGGTTTGTTTCGGAATCATGGGAAGAAACATATATTAACATGCAGACTATGTAAAAACACATAGAGCTACAAAAATCAGGAGAAAAATACGTGGTGTAATCAAAGCACAGAGCGAATAACGTTTAAGAAAGTGATGATTATTCTACAAGTGTTATGGAAAGGGTCTGTTACGGAAAGCTCCATTCTACACCTAGAAATCTACAAAAAAAATCTTTTTCTCGAATGAGTTCATTTAGCGCTAATTGGTCCGGTAGATGATTGTTAGTTTATTTTGCAAACGGAGGTCACTGTTGATGGTATATCTTCGACTATGCGCTTGAACCAACTGCTTGTTGTGACTCCTCATACAACGCCTTGCATGCATCACTTTGTCAGCATTCTTCGACCACCTCATGAACAGCAAAATCTCTAAGAACGTCGAAACACTGACTATTATCAACTTAAACGAGGATGTATATTCAAGACTGCAACGTATAGAGGTCCGTTGTAATACGTGTTGGCTGGACCTGGGCTCTGCAAACCCTCCATCTATCTAGGGCAGCACTCATTGGTAGAAAAATTTGCTTGAGGGGTAAAAAACACTAATCAGCAAACTTTTATCAGTCATTACAAGGACCAAAGATTGACTTAGTAACCCGTAGTTTATTTAACAGCGTCATTGAGCATTCTTAAAAGATTCAATTAATGCTGACTGTTTTATCCATTTTATCCTTTAAAATGCATTAAATAAAAACATATGTTACTCAGTAATTTAACTTCTATTTAGAGCCTATTTTTTAGTGGCAGGGTACTACGTGAAATACAACCATAAGGATGCTGAGATATAAGCAAAACTTGGAATGCCATGTGTGAATTTCAAACCTGCGATTACTCTTACCAAGGGAATGGGAAGGACATAAAGAGATAGAACACAGTGATTTCTACTGCTCCAGCTTAACAGGATTCAGTGCTGACTTGTGCTCCCATATCATTCGAGCTGACAGTTGATTGCATCGTTAAGGTAAAACCTGCCAGAGAGGAGGGTAAAACAATGGCTCGACGGTGTAGTGGATAGCGCGTAGGCCTTCGAAAAGGGTTATTGCGTGTTCGAAACTCAAACATGAGATTCCGATGTTTCCCTCTGTCACTCCAGTGGTATGAATGATACGTATGTTACTGTTAACTATTAACTCGACCCCAGAATCACATTACTGTCAACATTTGGGACGGTTCAGTAATGATGTTACGTCTCTTTCTCCATTTTTCTTAGGACCCATTCCTTGTGGTAACCGTGACTCATTATAGCGATTGAAAATGAAATAACGGCTATTGACCAGTCCCAATTTAGTGGTATGCACTCATTCTAGAAGATTTTTCAATAGATTTCTAGATGTAGAATGCAGCTTTTCGTGAGAGACGCTCTTCATTCCATCTGTGTTGGATAAGCTGTCGAATGATTACACAACGCACAGCAAAGAGTTTTATGTGGCGAAGTAACCGGCTGAAAAGTGAACGAAGAATATATGACTCAACTGTGCTAGTATGAGCGGATGCGTGTGCATCATATGTGACCCATGTTGGAACCAATGCGTTAAGCACTGGAAGGATGACTGAGTGCGTAGTTATCTTGTGCAATTTCTTACTTTGGCCTGTCTGTGTATAAAGTTACTGTTTCTCACCCTTCCAGCCATCTCTAACCATACACGACTCCGTATAATACAATACTGGGTTGGCTTGTTTATGTCACGGATTCGAAGGAAGACCATGTGCATCGAAGGGAACTACAAACGATTGCGCCACAGACCCCTTTGGTCGAGCTTAATTCGAAATAATTTGCAAGATAATTTGCAGAAATTCTTCTACAGATTACCCTCAAATATCGCCATAACGCTATCATTATACAGATACTAGTCATCAGGCTCTTCTAGGAAATATTTCTATGTGGCCAAATCTATTCTAATATTAGCTTTGCTCGTTTCTTCCCCTTGAAGTTGAAATAAATTCATCTTAGAACTCCACTGCAACTTTAAAATCGGATAGTGAAGTCGGTAATATGGATGTAATGTTTACAACGTAAAAATGGGTTAATTCATAAGATTTAACAGTTTTGAACCTTAAGAAAAAAGCCTAGAAGCTGACAGTCCTGGTCGTTCAGTTCTTACAGCACCATAAATAAACTGCCGGCAAAGATTTGTATGCATACTGTAGCCGATGGATCAAGTAACGACTAGCCGAAATATTGCCCATTACTCTTTTGTAATTTCCTACTAAGCGCCGAATACAACGGCATTTGAGCACCGTCGTTTTCAGTTCTCAATATGAACCACACGATCGGCCTAAATGCTGTATAAAAAACCTAATGATTTTCCATAAGCGCTGGAAGTGCGAGCAAATGAAGACTAATTTTTTTTTATTTTTGAATAGTTCTCATCTAAATACCACACTAAGCCAAGAATATCCGGTTCTCTGAAAATATCTGTATTGACATTGCCAGGGTGGAAAACCACTGCAGTGGCGGGAAGACTCTGGTCTTCCACAAGTTTGGCGAGATGTCGTGTTAACACTACCTTGAAAGCATCGAAATTCTCATCTTTGCTATAAAAACATGTGTCAAAATTCCACCTGTGCAATTTCTCTTACCTACTATACGCTATTATGCCACCATAGCGCTTCCCATCGTTCACCACATTGAACTTAAATGAAGGATGGAGACAGCATGAATCTGACCTCCTCACCAAAGTTTGAAATCACTTGGAAAACTCTCGAAACCGACAAAGTGAAAAGCAGAAGTCATAAAGAGAGTGTCACATGGTGGAACTTGAGACACTATTATCAACAGCTTTCAAAATTGAGTATCCCGAAAAAAAAGCACCTCAACAATCTGCGTAGTCGTGGAAAACTGATGAGACGTTCATAATTCGACCGTCATGTGATTTGGACAACAAAGGTGGCAGTAGCTCACCAAACAAATCATGTCCTGCAAGTTCTTAATTGTTTAATTATTTGAACCTATTTCGTTAGGAAATACGGATCGTGTCGGATACATAAAGGTCTGCCCGTTTCGCCAATACATTCACCTCAGTTCTGTTCTCGACAATATAATACGTTGCTCTATAGAAGCTGTTATTTCAAATGTGAAATCTACCAGTCTTAATCGGAAGGAAAGCCTCTTTGCTACGCAACAAAAGAATGCGTCTTTCTCACCTCTGAAATCACAGGCCTAACATAATATGCTTTTCTTCTTCGTGATGAAGCATATAATTTACACCCATGACAAGGCACCTCGTTGTAGCTGGGTTGTACCTGGATGTTGAACGGAGACTTACAACAAGAATTTAAATCTCTCAGCAAAGTTTCAGAAGCGATTGTTCATGTTCAAATCCATAAACTCAAAAGAGCGCAAAGGAAGTAGTAATGTATAAGAATTCCAGCAGTCATTGCCGTTCTAGATGACGCTTTGTTGAAGGGTATTAGACCCCACTCCGATCAACAAGTGGTGAGAATAACCTGCGATAACCACCTGAAGGCATTTTGTCACCTGTCTCGGATTTTGGAGACTCCGGAAAAAAAATCTTGCCAACTAGTAACATGTCCATATACTCTTTCGTCGACAAGCTAACACGAAGTTGATAAGCAACTTTATTCGGTCAACATTTCGATGTCTTCGACGTCCACATTCGTTCCTACACTCGTTGCGGTTTTCCTCGTTGTATCGAGTCGAATCTTCTTCAGTGAAGCACCGCTCAAATGAGGCAGCATTACCATTGTTGGTAGTGATTTTCCGGTGATAATAACTTGTTTTTCCCGGCAAGTCGATCCTTCGGAAGTTGGCATCATTATCAGTTAGTGCAGTGCAAAATAACATAACTCCATATAATAACATATAACAACACATCCGTTTGGTGGAAAGCATGATGTGCTAGGCGCGACGCTTCAGCGAGAGTGACCATTTAAATATCGCCTATGTATATCTTGTTTGTTTGGAATGCATGCATCACTGTATTTAAAAGGAATCATGCGGATCCGAAAAATCACTTTATTGGTAACGTAGTAGTCTCTACCGCAGATCCATGGCTTATTCATGTTGTTACTACTTGCCACCTGGAGACCATGTTGTTAAAGGATGAACCCTCCCCCTGTCAGTGGAGGTTTGACAATCCAAAAACACTAATCATTCTCACTGAGGCGATAAACCATTAAATGAAGAGCTAATGAATTTCGTATTGAACGGCGGTGAGCTTCAGTTTGAAAAAATTGGAAGATTATTTAGCGTATTCTGCCTTGAAGAAACAATGCCACTTAGCTGGCGGATTAAAAAAAACACGATAGGACTAGGAGCTGCTTGTTAAGGACTTAAAAGTTGTGCCAAATTTGTCATAGCTCCTTAGGCAAAAAGATCACACCGCATCTCTATTACCACTGAGGAGCTGCTCGAAACGAGAAGGGAACTGAAACTTGATCCTACTGCAACAAAATCAACACGGTTAGTAATAAATGCCAACTGCAGAAGAGCTTTGCAGGAAGATCTAAATCGGTACAGGCAGAAGAAGCTACTGGAAGCAGCAGAGAAAAAAAAGCAGTCTGAAAAAAATGTCGTTGGGACATGTGTGACCATAATGTTCCACTGTCAGCCTTGGTGAACGAAGATGGGATCGTCAAAAGTTCCCGCCATGATATGGAATTAATAAAGTGAACGTTTTACACCAACCTTTTCCGTTCCACAATCCCCGTCCGGGACCCTAATGTCCTCGATGGAGAAAAAACTACGTGAAATTGTTCCGTCGGAGGTCCGAGTTGAGATAGAAAGCATGAAAAAAAGGCGCAGCTCCAAGACCCTTAATATCACTGCCGACTTCTTTAGATCTGAAAGCCACAATTTACATGTATTTCTCGCAAATCATATGAGAGCACACCTTCAAAAAGGAGGAAATCCCAGACCAGTGGTGGACGCCGCGTACGGTCATCCTGACCAAGAACGGTAAACGAAAGGATCTTCGTAACTATCGTCCGATATGCTTGTTGAGTGTACTCTACAAGTTCTTCACAAAGGTAATCCTCTCGCGCATGTCAAGGACATTGCACGAGGTGCAACCAGTGGAACAAGCAGGATTTCGACAAAGGTTTTGCAGCATAGACCACATCCAAACTGTGTCCGAGATCAATGAAGTCCGTCGGGAATACCATCTGCACCTAGTCCTGAGTTTTTTCGACTATGAAAAAGCGTTTACCAGTGTTGAAACGAATGCAACCCCATCAGCGCTTGCCGAGCAAAAAGTGTACCTGTCCTGTGTGGGAACTCTGCCTAGTTGTTATCTTAACTGCATTACGAAAAATGCAGCTTTTTTTTATCGACTTCTTGCTATACTCAGAGAAAGAAGGGTTCGACAAGGTGCCACCATTTCATCGATGCTGTTTACTGCCCCACCACAGTGAATAGTGAACTCACCCCCATTGAGATAGATGTATAGACAGATGTATACGCATTGATGGAAAATTCCTATCAAATCTTCGTTTCACCGACGACACCGTCTTCTCTAGAACTACTAATGACGATGATCAATGAGCTTAACGAAGAGGGGGAAAGAGACTGAACTACGCATAAATTTGAAGAAGACCCAAATGATGAAAAACCAATTTTGCGAAAGCGAACTGATCAAATTGAATGGTTCTGATTACAGGGGTCACGCTTTACGTACGCCTTGGGCGTTCAGTCACATGAAGAGCAACATTTAGGCCGCATTCGGGCCTCTCAGGGAAGCTACCGACCAACTAAGTACTCGAGAACTCGCGCTTACCTGTTCTATTTAACGGTCCTTCCAGCGTTCTGTTGTGCTACGGAGACGTGTGTTGATACTTCAAGCACGTCAAGAATACTTCGCACTGCTCACAGAGCTCTTTAGCGATGTCTTCTGAAATATAACCGGCACCCTCAATATCTAGCCAGAATGCGAAGCTCTGATCTTCGAAATCTGTCCCATCTTCGAGATCCAAGAGAATATACATCGATAGCGAAGTATAGATGGGCTGATCACATAATGAGAACTACAGACGACAGATGGGCGAAAACAACGGCAGAGAGCACTTCACGGGGATGCAGGAGTCCCCTAAGACAGCCACCTATACGTTGAGCTTACGTGTTCGTAACCAAAGTTAGTCAACTTTGCTCGCAGTTACAGTTGTTTTACAGATCACGGTATGAGACTCGCACCAGCCACCATGCTCGAATAAAACCACCAACATAGAAAACTATTGCCAGGGAAATAAACGAATGGCAAATGTGCCGGGTACCCCCAAAAATCCACCAGTAAAGATCGTCTTATTCTCCAGGTAAGTAGGAAAGTAAATAAATAAATTTTAGTTTTACTCCTTGCTTTTTTCTTACTGAGTAGACAATGATTTTTATGACCAGCAATAAGATGAAAATGAGAAATTGTGCTAACGCGTGATGAAGCATTCCCTTGTGTCTTATTCCTAAATGGTGAAAATTCCTTTCTTTCACCAGTAGTTGACTAGAAAATCGTCCACCCATCCTACAGTGAGCCAAAACGTTGTGGGACAGTGGACCGTATTCCTTTAAGTGATGTAAAGACAACACACTCTATTGTGAAGAACATTGTTTTCACAGAGTATGGTGAGTCCATCTCGTTTTTATGATTATTTATGGCATATTGAGTCCTACTGGAACAGATATGAAGCTCATTTCTTAGATGTTACCACTAACAGCCTCGTTTATATTCCAGTAAGATCACCTTTAGTTTTTTGGCTGAATCAATGTGCGCAATAGATTTTTCTTTTTATTTCATATCCTTCCATTCCCCAAGTAAATTAGAAAGATATCGGTAAATCAAGTATCTCGTAAGACAACAAAGCCATCCCCGGTTCCACTAGAGCCTAAGGACAACCTTCTATTCTTTTGTACTGTACTTGTTCAAACACTTATCCATCACCTGGGAGCAGGCCATGTATTTTCATATATTCAGCTCTAACAATTGTCGAATTTGAAGAAATCTCTACCTTCCGCCATTATAGAATTCCAAGTTCTTGGTGACCATAAACGTGGTCCATATAAGGAGCAACAACTTTCATGACTTTTATTTCGCAATGAAGTTTTCACAAAAATTTGGGGTTTTTACTGAAATGGCTTCCTTGCGGACGATTTTGAGCACCATAGGCAGTTTTTTGAATAGGCGCAAATGTGGACGAGTTTCAAGACGCTTCTCATCGGTCTAGTATAGTGTCGCTTATTAAGTACAACATAATAGCCGGTCTCTTTCTATTTAATTCTAGCCGATGCAGATTATCGTCGTTGTCGGGCAACCGAAAGTGTCACAATACCTTCGCGAACAGGCTACTCAATGGCTGAACAAATGCGTTACAAAATTGCCGTCAAATTGTCCGCAAATGATCAATTCTGTCGACGATCCGACAAATTCGGCACATTTGCAAAAAATCTTAAAGATTATAGAAATGCCTGACATTGCCAAACCTCTTTATTCGAATCATATTTTAGTTTTTTCTAATGCTTATTATTAGTTGTCTTCTGTAGTGGGACATAAAGGGAGCGGATAGCGCAGTAGTAGTGATGTCCGTCATCACGACCATGGTAATAGTTCGATTCCGCTCCAGGCCCACCAAGCCTCTCATCGCTCCGTGGTCAGAAAATTGGTGCTGGAATTGTCTGGAAAAAACCAATCTCTGCAATCCAATTGGGAACGCTCCAACCCGGCTATCTCAGGACTCCAGAGAGAGTTGTTCGGCTTGCATTCTACGGTACTCAAGATGAAATGAAAATCCTTAAGCAGCAGCCGAAGCTACACGTAAAGTTGGGAGATCTTCGTGTACAATGGATGCGAGGAAAGGAATCGAATGTGAGAAGGGCTGGGATCTGCACAGTAGACTCGAAGACGGGTGATATAAAAAAAAGTGGAACATGAAGGAACCGGGGTCGTCCTTCCCTACCCTAAACGTTTCCACATTTTAATTTCATGAATCATCTCCACTAGACCGCATGGATACGGGAAAGTAGGCATTCACAACGTCGTCATGAACACAAAAAATACGGTGTTTCAGAAGTTTACATTTAAAATTATTATTAAATCAAAACTAAATTAACTATTAATTATTTATTACCTAGTTTGTTAACTATTGATTATTATTAATCAAACAAATTGTTATTAAATCAAAATTGCTGCTTACATTTTAATTTGATTTTTGATCGAAATAAAGGACACAATGCGATAGATACGAATTGATCAGTCTTCTCGAAGTGAAAAGTTGCACAGTTGTCAAATTTTTTTTCTTCTTTTTGAACGATTTGCTAGCAGACTTTAGCTAAGGTCTGATATCGAAGTGTTGAAGTGAAATGGTGATAATACTACTGGTTTTTATTTGTTTTCACTTTTTATTCTACACGACCCGAAACCATGAATTGCACGAATTGTCGCACTTCTTGCATTCGATTCGCTTCGTTTCCTCGCATTCATCGTTCACAGAGGTCATGGAATTCAACTTCTGGATTCGACTGCTGCTTAAAAAATGTTGCGCTTTTTTCATGAATGTCGTCGAATACTGGCCGGCTCGATTCTGCTTGGAATCCTGGGATAGCCGTGCTGGGGGCGTTTCCAGATCTTCCTCGTAGGTAGTCACCACTTTTGTGGACTGGAAGGAACCAGACGATCTCAAACGAATCTGGTACCAATTTCCGGTCCAGGAGGAATGAAAGGCATGCTGACTCGATGTGGAGTCTAACTAGAGTTTTGCTTGTGCTAAATGGCATCACTACTAGTATCTAGCGAGGACAAACAAACAGTGATATAACAGATGAGTTTCCAAATTTCTTTCCTATAGTCGTTTCCGCACAATTTGTTTCCTTTTGTGTTTCTTTTATATTATTCTTCTCTTTCGCTATTCGTTCGTTCATTTATACCTTCATCCTTTTGTTTCTCTTATCTTCCCAATGAACTCGCCACTTCCTTTACTTTCCAAAGAACCTTCTGTAAATGTTCAAATGATCCGAATGTTCTTTAATTCTAGTTTCTCGTGTCACCTCCACTTTTAATAAATAGTTCGTGTAAGCTCATCGGTGTCATTGTCATCGCTCCCTCTGTGCTTTGTTTCCTCTCCTCATCGAAGTTATTCTAATTGCCTTCGTTGTCGATCGCCTTCACTAACTTCATTTTGTTTCCAGTTGATTTTCCGCTTGTCGTCTTGACATCTGCACAAGGACCGTGGCAAGCTCGCTCCATGTTTACGCCTACAGTTCTCTTAATCATATTTTCAATCGCAACCTACGTTCTCAGCCATCCATTCGATAACGCGATTATTGGTATGACTCATTGTCATTGATAACTGCTGAGAACAATAATATCAGTCTGAGGCGTCTATAGAAAAAAAGAGGTTTAGAGACTTGAGTCATTGAGAGTATAAAAAAACAAATGTGATTAGGAAATGACGCGTAAACACTCAGAGGACCACCATCGACTTCATGGAGGCCAAGGAAAGTAAAAGGAAAAAAGGAAAGGAAAAAAAATGAAATTATCCGCGACATAAACATGGCAACCGCAGGTTTCTTCCACAAGTGACGGGAAATTTTCGAGCGCTTGACGACCTCTAGGGTTTGAGAATATCAGAACACTAATGAAAAGGTTTAACTTTATCCTTCTAGAGGTAGAACATTGTTACTATATGCTTCATTTTTCACTATAGTCCGCCTGCTTAGCACACTGCTGTTGGAATTTGGAAGGATTTTGCTACTAACGGAAGCATCTTGTTATTTCTTGTAACCGAGCATTCCACACGATAGCCACGGCCTGTTATAACAAGATGAAATGCGAAACAATGAGTCAAAAGATGACCACTGAAGGCAAGCGTTGATGACTGTTTCCTAACAACTCCCATTGATTTTCTGTAACTAGAGAAGTTACGAAGCTTACAACCTTACATCATTGCGAAAGGTACCTTGCACTATTAGTCCATGCCAAAACCATTTTTTCTCAAATGTAATTTTAAGCTTATTTGAACCTACAATTTTCACAAGAAAAACTCGGTTTGTACCGTGGTCGAGTAAAAAAATTTGTATCTCGTTTACAAAGATTTCTAGATTCTCATAGTTTTTACTTCGACTGAGGAAGTTCACTATTAGTTAAGAGATGTTTATGGTAAGATGTAATTGCCTTTGGGCGCGTATAAAGTAGATTTAAAAATCGACCAATAGGTTCGAAATTTTCACCCTAAATAAATAGGATTGATTTCGTTCAGTTTTCAGTAGATAATCCACAGCTGTTGTTCTCTGACTGTGGAGGAAAGTTCAAGAAGATCGTTTTTTTCATTCCTCACATTCGACCTCATCCACCTCTACCATTGTGTCAGCTGACGACGACTTCAGCTACGTTCTAAGCCGAATTCTGATCGAGAGTGACAATGAAGAAGTTGGAGATGGAGAGGATATCGTGGAAATTCCTGTGCTTTTCGCTAAAGAAAGAATCTTTTCAGTGGTTTATCACCAGCGAAAATCTCTCCTTGAGTGCCGTATTCCTGTGTTCCATCAGAGGCATTTCAGTACTTGTTCATTGGCCACAATCTTTATTCTATGTGCTCTCTTCAACGTCAATAGTCTTTGCAAAGTGATGTCGTCTAAAAGACCTTTTTTTGTGAATTACTAAAGGTGTCGAACACTTTTCATAGGCCACATTTTTGTTATGTTGTTACATCTATATGAGACAAGCTATCGATGGAATACAAAAGTGCGATAAAAAAAAACCTCCGTGAACCACGGAATAGGCAGGTATCCCATTTCGGCCCACGTGGTCCTGTATTTGTCAGGGCTATAATCATACAACTTGTAGCGATCGACGTGCTAGCATAAACCCGTCAGTATTTTTTTTTCCATTCGTTATAATACAAGTTGGATAAACATATTCACGTAGATTTCAACTGTTCTCAATAGATACTTGGTGGGAAATATTTTCCAAGTTTGAAACGGATTTCTCAAAAATGCCTTTCTGTAAAATTTTTTTCCCTGTAAAACCCGTAAAATTTGTAAAAAAAGTCCTTTTACCATAATTCAATTACACTGAGCGAAAGCGCACTAAAGAGCTTTGCACTGATGGTGCATCACTCGAAAAGAAGTTATTGATGGTAGATATACAAGAGATGAACATTAGGAAACATGCACTGGTTTCACAGCAGCCTTTATATGTATATATATATATATATATATATATATATACATACATACATATACATATACGTATATATATATATATATATATATATATATATATATATATATGCGCATAGTTCAAAAACGTAAGAAATAGAGGTGATGCGGAAAAATTCTTTCTAGGCCAACCAATCATTCATTGTGGTTCCCGATGGATCTCAATAAATGTCGAGATGCAAAAACCTTTCAATGGAAGTATTTACGTAAAAGTGAGACATCATTCCAACTTTTCAGTTTTCTTTTTTTCCTTTCTTGTATGGGTTTTAAAACATATATTTTGCAAGTATAAAAAAACCGTGGATAAAGCTCTTGACGTTGATCAATCCCTGAGGGTTTCGCCATGCATTATACTTCATCTCGTTGGAGATGATTGACTGCATATCTGGCCTACACAATGCCGACCCCGAGGGGATGGATGTCTTGGTGCGCCAGGAGCGCGATATCAATCCCATATGTATTGCAGAGCGTCTCCGACCACTGCGCTACACGCGCCCCTTATATTTTTGTAAGCAGTGCCAAGAATGTCAGTAACTCATTGCATTCTATCGTGCACAGTTTTTTAAATTTATTACATTGTAACGATGGGAATTAGTATTAGGCAATTAATGCCAAGAAGTGAAAAGGCTGATTCCGACAAGTCGAACATGACATCACCAACGAATTCATGAAAGACTTTTTTTTCTTCGAATTAATTTGTTATTCCTCCCAACGGTTTACCACCTCATCGTCGCTTGGAAGTGTTCCTGGGTGTTAGGGCTGCGATGTACAGCAGGGGGGATTTATCCCACTGGCAGGATCTTCCAAGCTGAGAAGGAGTCCAGTGTTTCCATCAGGAAGCCTAGCTAAGAGTAGCCCAACCCCAGGATCCATCACCGTCGTGGCACAAAACTGGACGCATGGTGGCAAATCTCCCCCCTGATCTAGAAGGGTTGTGACGGCCTGTGGTGGTGAAGACCTGGAGCAGACTTTGGCCAGGCCAGCCTCGGGATTCCAGGGAACCACAATGCCTTAACCAGCAAATCTCCGAAAAATGGAGATTGTGCCGGGACTGGCACAACTTTAGTGGCAATTCAAGTATAAGGTATCAAGTGATTTGTTATTGTACTTCCTATCATGAGGAAGTAAAATTAAACAAGTGTCATTAGATGTCCTCGTCACGCTGTATTTAAAATTTTTCCACTGATAGCACGAGTATGTACACTCAGCGTAAAATCTTCCTTATTGTAATAGAATTTTCGATAATTCTTCAGTTTCAACCAAAGTTCTTGGTTCACATTCCATTTGCAATTGGTAGAGCCGGAAATTGGTAGCGAGCTGAAAATGGGCATGTTTGAAAAGAAATCTTAATGCATTACATTGCATTGATAATTACGAAATATAAAAGAATAGAAGAATTCATCCATGTATGTCCTCTTATGAACATGGTGTACCTAGCAATTAATCATTACTAGGGTTTCTTCCACATCACTGGATGTCGATTTAAAGGGAACCAATCAACGACGATAGCCATTGACATAGCTGTGACATCGCTCTGTGGAGTACGAAGGCGAAGACTGGTTCGTGTTGATATATTTAAACATTACTTTTGATCTCTTGGATATATATATATACATGCAATGTTTTACTCGTTGGAAGCCCTAGCTCGGTTATCCCACGAATCCAGGACGAATCGACTCATTCGTAAAGAATTCGACAATTCTTATGCGCCATCCAAACTCGCACACGAAAAGATCGAAGCTTTCGTAGTTGACGAATGCGAGGAAGACGAATCGAATGCAAGAAATACTGTGATCAGCATAGTAAATGTGAAAACTGCTCATGGGTGCTCCGATGTGACGAAATTCGTTCCACAGAAAAAGTTCATTTACTAGCCAGCATCAACTAAGACAAGAATTTGTTCGATATTTCTGCTTACCGAACCATCTAAGCGTAAACCTGCACCACTGTAGAGTAAAATACCTATCTCTGACTCTTCCATTTTCAAACACTAAAGAGAACCTTCATAACAAAAAGTGTCGCACTCTTTTTTTCTCTTGACGGTTTCCACGAAGTGGAGGAGCATTAATCGGTCGTGCTTGCCACAGTCTAGCTGAACTACATATTCCTTGACTGCGCATCAATTACAATGATTTGCATAGGTTACAAAGCTGTCTAATCTCTATATTATTGTTGAGCAAACACGACGTGCTACGTTACCCTTTATTCCAATTATTTGATCAATGCCGAGGTTAATAGGAAGTCCATTGTGGGAATTACTGAAAGACGTCCCTGCTGTCTAATCTTTTAAAAGAAACAAAAGCGAGGCTGAAGGAGGAGAAACCAAAAGACCAAACCATTTGATATTACTGCTAATACCAATTAATGTATTAATTAAATGATATTATACCATGATGTCTTCCTAACGTTTACCACCTCATCGGTGCTGGACGGTTTTCATGGGTGTCGGGGTGCGAGGTACAACGGGGGCATTTATCCCCACTTCAAGGTCTCCCAAGCTGAATAGGTGTCCGGCGTTTCCACCAGGAAGCACAGATAAAAAGTAAACCAATACCAGGATCCGCCACCGTCCTGGCATCAAAGTCGCATGGTGGCAAATCTCCCTCTGATCCACAAGGGTGGCGCGGCGACTGCCTGTGGTGGTAACGACCTGCGGCAGACATTGGCTAGACTGACGCCGGGACTCCAGAAACCACATTAGCTAAGCTAACAAAACTCCGGGAAAGTGCAACTTATGCTGGAGACCACGCAACAGGTGAAGACGGGCCATATAAGTATCCAAGTAATTACGTATATCATGATGTCATTAACTATATGATCCAATCACAGATGCTGAGATATTCGTAAAATATGGACCCCAGGCCAGATCGAATTATGATTACCTTTTTCGGGACTCGCGCATTACACACTGTACCACTGGGGCCCTTGCTTCGTTCTTCTCTCAGTCAGCAATCACCTGTGAACCGTATTGATCTGGTGAGCACAAAATGGCATTGAACCCAGTTAAGATGAGCCCCAAGTCGAAATGACGATGTTAACTTTTTATTTGCAGCTTGCTACAATTTTCACGCCAGCGCATGATGTGAGATGCAACCACAATGATGCTGAGATATTAGCAGTGGCCTGTGGTCTTATTTTTGCGAATATCTTAGCATCATTGTGGTGGTATCTCACATCATACCCTAGCGTGAAAATTTTAGTAAGCAGCAAAAAAGGTCAACATTAAAATTATATGATTTTTTTATTATTGTTATTTTTTAAAATATCAATAAAAAGGTCTAAATAAATTCTAAAACAGATATCGTCCTCGGTATGGTATGCTCGTTGCCGAGCCGATATTTAACAGAAGGCTTAATAATGGGAACAAAAAGTAGCTTAATGAGTAGTGCAAAGAGGAATGAATTGCATCTTCTCCAACACGCTTGTGTGACAAGGCTATTGTAAAAAAGAATGTAAGGAGGAAATTCAATGCGTGATCATAAGAAATAACTACATTTGAATCTGGAGAAATCGAGAGGACAAATGCTAAGTATGTAAGGGACAAGTCAAGAGTTTTAAATAGTATACAGAACAATTTCTCACATGACTGAGCGAACAGAACGAGGTGTAAACTTTTATTCTGCAAAAAGTTTGGGGGGCTCCGTCTTTTTCAGAGCTGCTTTGATCCGAGTTGTTGGTCCACAGCTGGCAGTTATCCCGATGTGGATGTTCGTCGTCGCATATTCACAAATGATAAATTAATTAAGCAAAAAAAGAATGCGAAACTGCCCAATTGTACCAAAGTGTACAACATAGTATAATAAGATGTATTCACCTTTTTTTGTTCGCTTTTTTTTCTTCTTCTATATTTTCACCTTCTTTTGTCTTTTTTTCCTATCTTATCAGCAATAACAGGCGAATCCACGAGGATTGGCTCTCGACACGACAGTTGTCGTGATGTTCCATCCGGTCTTCATGACTCATGTCGACAAGGCTTACCACCTGCAGTGTCATTACTTGGAGGCGAGTAGCAACGTGACAAGAGCACTTGAAGTGATGTGAGACTTTACATGCATTTATACCGATTTACTTAGACGTTTCTTAGAAGCGAGTATTTGGTACGTTTAACATTTATTACTGTGGGGAAACTTATTAAATGAGCACTTACACACTTCGGAGCGACCGCTTTTTTTTCATTAATCGAGAGAAGGATATTGCTTTCCCAACACATTGAGTAAGCTCATGAACCATAGTTGAAATTCTCACCTTGATTTCTTCCAGCTTTGATGTCAGCCAGCATTCTGATTTGTAAAGTAATAAGAAGAACCAGTTCTAATGACTAAGATATGTAGTACGTCTCGTAATAAATCCCACGACCGACTTTCTACCTCACTAGGCACGCATAGGACCCAGAGACATAACGGGAGGGCTTTGAAGTACGGGTCACGATCCTCGCACAGGAATCGAGAACACAAGCGCGCAAAACTCTCGAGACGTTCTGGATTAATTCCAGAATTCCCGAAAATGAACCGCAGGGAAGAATGCCTCATTATCACGCGTGATATTGGACAGTATCTAAGCCTGTTATTCTAATGGGAGGAGCACATTTCGCTTCCACGTGAGTTCTGTGCGGTTGGTCTCCACGCGATATACTCAGTAGAAGACTAAAGCGGTGACTGTGCGAAGAAGCTATTCTGTGTTAAGATTGAAATCTTGGTTTAGCGTTTTCTCTGTTTGGCTATGGAGGTGTTTAGCCGAATAGATTGCTGTCAACTTGACCTTTCCATGCTCTGAGGAAGCCGACATCCGCCGAAACGTCAGCTTGTTCGTGAATAAAGAATAAAATAACACTTCGCGTTTCCTCAACAAGAATGCGAAGAGTAAGATGCTTATTCTCCATACCGAATGGCAATTATGCAAACATACTCGAGCCTATTGATGTTCACTTTTTTGGCCGATGGACATGTGGATTAACGTTAATGCCAGAAGTTGAACCATAGCTTCATCTTAGACATCGTTGCAGTTCTTCAAGTATTCAAAAACATCATTTCTTGTTTTATTAGACGTGTATTTAAAAGAAGTTTATTTCAAAGCTTAGTGGTTAATTTTGTTTTTTTAATTTTAATTTTTTTTGCTGATTTTGTAGCGCTATACACAGGACTTTTATAATCCTGCTGTTACAAAAAGATTCAAAGCTCTCGGTATTCAAAGCTTGAAAGATTTGCCCATCCGGGATGGATGGAAGGATTGGTGATTCTGGGGCACGGGATCGGTCCCGTGCGTATTGCAGGGGCGCCTCTAGTCAGTGCGCAACACGCACCACTCTTATTACCACTATATAACATTTGTTTTCATTGTTGGATAATGTAGCGATACCGTAAGGACAGAGAAACACATCATAGGTGATGGGTAAGATTGCCATCTATCCAGGTCTCTTTGCAGCACGCCCTCAGCCACTGAATTACCGCTAAGCATCACTGTCATGGATGAAAAGAAAACTCCCACATGTAAATATGAGGTAAGATATTATTCTTGCGATTTCTTCTCTTAAACCGTGCCTCAGAAAATCCGCTAAGACGCATTCAAATCGAAAGTCGGCGGTTTCGATGTTGAGATTTCACAATGGAATAAATGTGACACTAGAGGTTCCATGAAGAACTGATTACAATTCGCGACCAAATATTTTCGAAAGCATAATATTTTTTCTGTTTTTTTTCTCCTTTGGGTGCCTTTCAGTACTTCAACCAAATTCATTGGCTTTCAGGTTCTCAACAAAGATCGAAACGGCTCTCCAGTACAGTTTGCAAGCTTGGGTGCTACTGTTTACCACAAGTGTGTTGTGACGAATCCTCAGCAATCATGCACTGTCATTTGTTCCCAACTTCTCTTCTACAAGGAATTTTTTTGCTACCTCCTATTTCATGTTGGCGAGAACTCGCAAAAAATTAGCAGGAGCCTAGAATTTTGAAGAAGACTGGCTCTTTGCACCCATAGCAGACACATCCACGAGTTTTTTTTAAGATGGACATGCGAATCGGAAGACATTAAGCAATACTGCATGACCGTACACTCGTGCACTGCCAATGACGGACATGGGATCGGGCAGCGACTAATCGATGAAAAAGGGTAGATCTTTGCGAATTTGTTTGATTTTAATCATTGCATTTGAAGAAATCAGTTGCATGCTACCTCAGCTGAAAAATGAAACGACAGGGTCGTTAAGAAAAGAAGAAAGAAATCGAAAGCCATGTGCTAGGATATATTGGTCAAAACTCGGAAGTAATCGTAGTTAAATCGGCCCTTGGTGGTTTACCGAGTTGTTCCTAACCTACAAAGTTTTCCAACTCTCTTTCTATTTGCTTTCCATACCTAAGCGAATTAGAGATTTCTGAAATTTGGAAGCTGTCTCACAACTTTTTTTCCTGTTTTTTTTTAAATTTGAAATTCTTCCTGAAAAATGTGGCATGTAGACTAAACTTTTTTTCGTAAGGATTTGTTTGATTCGGACAACATCAATTGAAACCTTTAAAAAATCTTCCTATTTATTTAAAAGAAACTACACAAAAACTACACAGCATTTTTCGAACCGATCGTAAACCTCGGTAATAAAATAATCGGTATGTGTTCATATTGTTGAGCTTACACAAGGTTGATAGAGATGTTTAATCGGCTAAGGTTTGAGTCTTCGTCTTCATCAGAGCCTACGATCCTTGTCGATCGTCCACAGTTGTTCCTCTTCTCGATGTGGTGTCTTCGCCTCGCATCAAACCGGATCTTCCTCAGTTGAGTCGAATGAGCCGACCACACCCGCGACGCTCTTTTATACAGGACGATTGTTGTTGATACGGTTATCAGTTGATGATAATTTGTTTTTCAACTGATGATCCACCTTGCAGCAGTCGGTATTTTGTTAGCTAGCACATAGTGACTGCACAGCATGCCATTATACGGATTGTTTGGTCATGTTCGATTCTTGCCCACTTATAATAGCAAAAGCTGCTGTTTTGTATCTTCGAGAATAATCCTCGACGCAGTGCTCAATCCTCGTTCCAAACAACGAACACTAGTGACTTTGCAAGTGATGAGCTGAAAATCCTTGCGTGACTACTTAGGTGTTCTAGTGAAAGCCGTGACCGACCAACATTAAATATACCAAAACAGCAGTCAAAACAAAAGATAACAAACCGCTAAGTGTACGCAAAGGAAAGGTTCCTAGAGAAGTGCAGTAACTCGTACGAAGCGTAGACGACCCATCTAAATCTCTATACATTCACAGTATCTATTAATTTAAAGTCTATACACAGTGTCCTACGAAAAAGTTGCTTTTATAAAAAGTAGATTTTTGTTATACTGGGATGAATGAGGCTTAAAATATACCAAAACGAAACAATGTTAATGGAAAATGCATGTTCTTGGTCATATTTGAGAAAAACCAAGCGCACGTGTGTTTTTTATAATTCAAAATAAGTGATCCTTCTAAGGCATACTTAGTGGCACTTCATTTCATATATCCAATCGCACTATTTCCTTAATGTCACTGCAGGTGCTCCTTGGACCGATATCTTCTGGACAACCTTGAGTACAGTGCGGATCTCACGGCCGGACAGGAAGCGTCGGTGTTCAAGTTTGCAGACAAGCCAACAATGTTCTTCTCATGTGTCATTCGACTGGAACTCAAAGAAGATTCGAGTATCCAATGCAGGGTAGGTTTTCTTGTTGATTATTAGCGATTGTTTTTGTCCATTACCGAAACAGAATATTGTGAATATTCGGAAAAAAAATACCACTATAGTCGTAACATTGATCGGTTTTTGTTTTCTGGTGTGAGCAAAGACAATGGTAGTAATCATGGAAATACTGAGTCAAAGGATAAGAAGAGTTTTCTTCTGTTCTGGTTAGAAACAAGGTTCCTGAAGTAAAAGTACCTCGTTTAGCATCCTGTTGATTACTGTTCATCAGCAGCGTACACCTCGATAACACGCCGGACGTCGGATCTCTTGAAGAAAATCTCGGACGACTTCCCAAAACCTCATGTCACAGATTTCAGCGAGAAGATATGTTATTGTATTATTGCTATGATTTAATACTGTTGTTATTTCTCGTGTCCCTCATAGAAGGGATAAAATCATGAGCAATTATGCCATGCGGAATGAGTGTCAAGTTCAGATTTTCGTAACTTACACTCTCTTCTATATGCTGGTTTCTAAAATATAAATACTTAATCCTACTAAGTGATGTGAATTAATGAAAACATTGCATGGAAAAAAACCACTGTGAGATATTTTTCAACTTTTAGAGCTACTATAAACTATTTTGCAATGACTCAAAAGACCGATTGTCCATAAACCCCGGCATAGATAGTTGATATATTTATTTATATGATCTTATAAACTGATCTTCTTTAGCTGAGGCGGATACAAAATATATTTTACAATGTTTTCGTGAGCATAAAATATGTGAAACTCGTTGTGATCAAGAGTGTCACTTTTCAGATGAACGACTATGAGCAATACGACACAGTAGATGTCATCGTTGGAAAAGACGTCAAGGAAGAACATCTGTACGATTTTCGTAAATCCTCTGCTTGAGATGACATTAGGAGGTTTCTCTGAAGAAAGAGCTCGTTGAAAACTTATCAGAATTCCTTGTAGTTAACCAGAATGGGTAGCAAAAAAAACCGCTGAATGCTCAAGGAATTGTTCTCTTAACTAGGGCTACTGGGTTCGTTCTAATTTTTCCTAAGCCGCTGTGTAATTCTTATAAGATAATTTTTGCACAATTTTAGATTTTTTTCTGATTTTCGCCGTTTTTCGTTTCTACAGAAATAGTTTGGGATGTTAAAAATTTCTTCAGAAACGTTCGAAATTCACGAGACGCAGTACGGCGCAGTCACGATGTCGATGTCTCGGCTTCCTCTATAGAAGTCCTTGAGCTTCCCGACATTGGTAATGTCATTTCTATGATTCTAAACGCGCATAGCAAAATAACTTAAGTTTCTAAAAAAGCAGAGTTCAGGTCTATTCATGGATTTAGAGGTTGTTCTGCTCTTTATAAGAATTTCAAAGTTTTTTTTCGATAGTTGCTTGTCGAGAGATCGATGAAAACAAACACTATAGCTCTTCGGCTCCGATGAGCTTCCACTTTTTCCTTTTTTTAAATCGTCCTCAAGCCTATTTCTGTAGCAGAATGCTATTCTTTGCCTCCGTTGATCCAAAGCTGTCTCACTCACAAACTCGACTACAACAAAATTAGTCGGTGGATTTTGCATGGATCACTCTAGTGTTCTTTCTTTTTTTCGTATTTGAACAATTATAGATCTATTTAGCTAAAGAATTTGAAGTCATCAATCGAGATGAGATAAAGGTTTCTCATTCAGGAATGGAAAAAACGATTATGCCTGGAAGACACAAACTCTGCTAATAGTGACATACAGGTAGACAGATTTCTTGGATGTAGTTTTCATCACTACAAATCACCACTTTATCTTAAGAGATGCGTTTGGAGGTTATCCTTGGCGCTATTGTTTTCTGCAATAACTTTCCTTTCTGGTGTGGGTATTTGTCTCTTTCTGACAATCAACTCAAGGATACATCACGCCGGTCCACTTATCTATACAGCATAGTTTTCACTAGAAAGAAAACCGTTTTTTCTCCACCAAGTCAATTTTTTTGTGACATTTCGATGATGACAACGTGTTCCTACTATAATTATCTGAATACTCACAACAAATGTATACACTTTTGTGATAAAGCTTTATTGTAGTGTTGCTCTTTATAGTGAAATAGCGTTGAAAAGTGCTAAAGATTTCGGCCAGGAAATCTCTACAAGAATTCTACGTCTTGTCCAGTTCTAGACAGAATCTCTCTCCAAGGAAGTCAACTACCATCTTCGTAGGAGATTCGATAGCATTTTTCAAGGTGCTATAATTTCATAGTTCTCCTGGTAGTAAAACCATCTTTTTTGACACTAACCAACAAAATTATTGCGCCTTAATGTTTGCTTGGGGCGCGTGTGGCGCAATGGTCGGAGGCGCCCTGAAACACACACATGGAACCGATCCTCGCGCCCATGGCCCACCAAGCCTTCTATCCCTCCGGGGTCGGCAAATTGTTACCAGACTTGCCCGGGAGGACAACAGCATTGGCTCGATAGATCCGGAGGCCACTGCAAGTCATTGTAGAGGTCAGATATGCATTCGATCACCTGTAAACGATGCTTAATGAAGACGAATGCATGGCGCATGCCTCAGGGGATTGATCGACGCCGAGAGCTTCGGCTTTGTTAATGTTCACTTGCGGTTTTTGAATTGGTCAATTCTTCATACGAGTATTTCGCTGATTTTTTAAGCCTTCATCCACTACTTTTTGTTTTTTTACTACCTTATTAGATGTATAACAACAGTTTTAATGCATTTCACTTGCGAAAAATGTTTGTAACATCACCGTTGAATACTATACTAGAGAAACCACGTTTCACCAATCTTTGTAAAGATTAATTCAGAGCCTTTCTTTTTTTTCTAGTGACAAGACTTTTTTGGATGAATAATTTTCTCAATGACTGAACCAACACGAGAATGATATAAACTTTTATTCGACCAACATTTCGGCTGCTTCTCCTTCCTCAGAACCTCGTTGATCCGAGTCGATAATCCACAGTTGCTCGTTGTCGCATCGAGTCGAATCCACTGGACAGAGCATCGCTCAGTACAGGATACTTCATTCGTTGGGGTCCACTCTTATATAGGACGGATATTGGTAGATTCCCGTCATCCAACATACTTTGGCAGGTAGTGCGTCCTGTAGCAGGCGATGCATCATTTGTTGGCAGTATGTTAACATGTTAAAAAGCTTATAAAAACCTTTGTTAGCTGTTATATAGAAAAGTATTGGCTACTGTTGCCGAGGCTTAGTGAAAGGCGGTTTCCAAAATATTTTTCGGGCAGCTTTTCTACAATTATCATAGAGTAACCCGAAGGAAAATGAACAGAAAACAACACTGTTTTAAACTCCAATTTTCTTTTAGCCTTCACTTGAACAACGTATGCTTTGTCAACTTTTATTTGCAGCCTACTACAATTTTCATGGTAGAGTATTCTACGGAATACAACCACAGTGATTACGATGTATTTACAAAACTCCGGACCGCAGGAGACTGCAGTGGGAAACGAACGCGCTATCACCCTTTCCGTGGGCAAACGCGGCCAACCCACCACCATGCCGGTCCTTCGGTACGCGTTAACACCCGGAAAATAGCTCGTTCGATCCTCACCGCAGATACCTGCGATCCAGAGTTTTGCAAGTATCTCAGCATCATTATGGTTGTATTTAACATAATACCCTGCTGTGGAGAATTTCAGTAAGCAGGAAATAAAAGGTTAACATTGTGATTTTGACTACAACCTCAGCTTAACTGAGTGCAATGCCGATTTGTGCTCCCCAGATTAACCCCACTGAAGTGCGATTGCTGATAATACCATGAGGGTGAAAAAAGTGGAAAAGACAAGGCAGGAGTGGTTTCGAGCTTGGCCTGCGGTCTGAGTTTTGCAACTATTTCAGCTTAATTTTAACTTTTTCTTTACTGCCCAATACTATTTTCCACGGGAGGGTATTATGGCACAACCACAATGATGCTGAGATATTTGCAAAAATCCGTACCGCAGGTGTATGCGGTGAGGAACGAATGCGCTGTTACCCCTTCCGGGGGGCTAACGTGTCCACCACCACACCATGCAGGTCCTTCGTTTTGCCCGTCCTTCAGCTAGTTCTGTCGATTAGTGGTATCAGCAGTCACCCGTCAACGGGGTTTTCCAAAGGGCTTAAAAGTTTTGTCGAACTCTCCTCAATCCCTCAAAGGAGAACCACAAATCGCCATCAAGACGTTGCTCGAAAAAAAAACGAACACTGGGGTTTTTACAATGCACTAACACCGTTGGTAATAAATGTCAGCCGCAATGGATCTTTACATGACTTCTTATATCGGTACAGGTGGGAAAAATCATTACAAGAAATTCGAGAAAGAATCAGCTCGATGATGTGCCGTCAGGCTCTTTGTCACCGTCATCCGATATGCATATTGAGTGTAGACTACAAGCTCTTCCGAAAATTGTCGTTTTACGAATATCAAGGACTTTGGAAGAGGTACAACCAGTTGAACACGCCGGAATTCGATAATAGTTCCGGAATAACATCTGCATCTTACGCTAGTTTCTGCTCACTATGCAAAAACGTTTGACAGCGTGAAAACGAGTGCAATCCATTGAAAGAGTTGGCTCATTCTATATAAGAACTCTAGCAGACCTATCGTAGCTGCAGCGCAAAAACGAACTTTTTTCATCGACCCTTCACTAGTAGGAAAAGAGGTTCGACAAGGTGGCACCATCTCGGAAAAGCTGTTTGCAGCCTCAATATAGAAACTATTGCCTGAATAGTTACTATTCTTTCATCTTATCGTAGGTTTCTGGTAACCACATTCGTGGTCGCAAATGTTCTAACTTCATTGTGAGAAACTTTATCTGTTGCAAACATCCTTTGTTATTCAAACTCATTTTATGCAATCAGAACCTTTTGTGTGTTGTTTCTGTTCCAAACCATCACTATTGCGACAACACAAAGGGCACTTTGGGAAATTGTCACCAGTCAACTGACCTGATCAAGAGGGAGCTGGATGCGAAAGTCGACGAATGATTTCGGCAAACGTTCTAGACCTGCGCCAAAACTCCGACTCCACCAGAAGACATTTAAAGAGTCCCCGAGAGTCAGTATCGTATTCCCTTCCCCCCCATGTTCATCACGTTGATGCTCCATGTAGTTAATAGTTAATCCAAGGTGTTAGCTCTTACCCCCCCCAACAGTTTACCGCCTCATCGTGGCTGGGCGTTGTTCCTGGATGTCGGACTGCGATGTACAGCGGGGGGATTCGTCCTCTCGGCAGAGTCTCGCAAGCTGAGAAGGAGTCCGGCGTTTCCATCAGAAAGCCTAACTAAGAGTAAACCAATACCAGGATCCACCACCGTCTTGGTATGAAAATCGCATGGTGGTAAATCTCCCTCTGGTCCACAAGGGCTGCTACTGCGTGTCGTGGTGACGACCTGGGACAGACTTTGGCCAGGCTGTCCTCGGGATTCCAGGGAACCACAATGGCTTAACCAGGAAATCTCAGAAAAATGGTGATTATGCTGGGGTCCGCAAAACTAGTGAGGACGAGCAAGTGTCAAGTAAGTTAGCTCTTAATATACGTGGTCACTGTTGTATATTAACCTTGCAATCATGTACCTCTAACCACAGTAAATTGTGTGTTCACGTTTACCTCACCACAATGTACTCACAAGCATACATATATGTTAATACGTCAGCTCACCGCAATGTACTCATACGCTTACATGCATTCTTTAAAACGTTAACCTCATTGTAATACACTTACAAGTTAACATGTAACCTCATTGCAATGTTATCACAAGCTTACATGTAGCCCTTAACGTGATAATCTCATCAGAACGACATCACAAGCCTACATATAGTGAGTAACCCCATAGTATTCTTGTTTGTGAGTCAAGTATTACTGCCTCATATGAATCCCTTAATATGTCTCATCTTGGGACACTATTGATGCATTCTATATGCACAAAGTACTGTTTCACTAGCCTATGGCAAAGCTACTAACCAACCTTACCCTCACTAATTTTGATCACGGTACCACATTGCAGCCTGTATTGTACTGATGATTACATTTCGTTATTCTTGGATTATCATTATTATAAGCAGTTTAACTTTAATGATGCTGAGATATTGGCAAAACTCCGGACCGCAGGTGTCTGCGGTGGGGAACGAACGCGCTATTGTTCTTCCCGGGGAGTAGCGCGCTCACCACCACACCACGCGGGTCCTTCGTTTCGCCTGTCTCTCAGCTAGTTCTATTGATCTTTTGCCATCAGCAATCACCCGTCAGCGGGATTGATCTAGTGGGCCCAAATCGGCAACGAACCCAGTTAAGCTGAGGCTGCAGTTATAATCACAATTTTGACTTTATTATTTACTGCCTACGCTTTAAAGTTATATTTCGCAACACATACCCTGCCGCTAAAAAGAATAGGCAGTAAATAATAAAGTCAAAATTGTGATTATAAGCAGTTTAGTTGCCCAAGTTTGAGTTTTGAGATATTGCTCTGCGACAACTGCGAAAAAAGACCAGCTCAGCAACTTCTACGAAGTCGAGCATTCTACTCAAAGCTAGTGATCATAAGGTGCCGAGAAACGACTCGAAGACCTAAATTCCACTAGCAGCCACGACACTCACCATGGTTGTCGGTAACGAAGTTAGACAACTAGGAAAAAAATGGGACACGTATTGATGGCATTTTTCTTGTCAATTCTTCATTTCGATAACGACGTCTTCATTCTTCCGATCATTGTTTCAAGAAGCATAAGCCATTCAGAGATGAACCTCAATGCGTTCAACAAAATGCGAAAGTGGATTGTGTTGCATACAAGTGGTAAGAAATGTAGTTCACCAACTATCCGGAGGTAAGCAAATATATAAAAATAACAGCAAATAATGACCACAAATAACAGCAATTAATAAAAAATAACTAACAGGAGTTAACAACAATAAATAACAACAGCTAATAACAAAAAATAACAACATTAATAACAACAAATAAAAACAGTTAATAACCACAAATAACAGCAGCTAATAACCACAAATAGAGAAATTAACAACAACAAATAACTGCAGTTAATGACCACAAATAAAAGCAACTAACAACAACAAATAGGAGCACTTAAATACAATAACAGTTGTTAGTAACAACAAATAACAGCAGTTAATAGCAACAAACAACAAGAGTTAATAACAACAAATAGAGACAATTAAATACAAGAAACAACAGCTGTCAATGACAACAAATAACAACAATTAATAAGAACAAATAATAGCATAACAACAAATAACAGCAGTTAATAACAACAAATAACAGCAATTAACAACAACAAATAAGAGCACTTAAATACAACAAATAATGGTTGGTAGTAACAACGAGTAGAAGCAATTAATAAGGACAAATAATAGCAGTCGACAACAAAAATAACATCAGTTAACAAGTCAAATGTGCGCTAGGCCTTGAAATAAGCCTTTTCCAAGCGAAACTCATGAAAAACGTCAAATGTGCGCTTAACCTCCTGAAATGAGCTTTTTCCGAGCGAGACTCTCGAAGACGTCAAATGTGCGCTAAAGCTTGAAACAAGCGTTTTCCGAGCGAAGCTCACGTAAACGTCAAAAGCGCGATAAACCACGAAAAAGGGGTTTTCCGCCCGAAATTTATGAAAATCATAAAATGTGCGCCAAACCTTGAAATAAGCGTTTTCCGCTCGGAATTCATGAAAATCGTCAAGTGTTCGCCAAACCTTGAAATAAGCGTTTTTCGAGCGAAACTCGCGAACAACGTCAAATGTGCGATGAACCTTGAAATAAGCGTCTTCCGAGCGGAACTATCGAAGAACGTCAAACGTGCGCTTAACTTCTTGAAATAAGCGTTTTTCAAGCGAAACCTACGAAAATCGTCAAATGTGCGCTTAACCTCTTCAAATAAGCATTTTCCGAGCGAAGCTCACGAAAATCGTCGAATGTGCGCCAAACTTTCAAATAAGCTTTTTCCGAGCGAAACTCTCGAAAAACGTCAAACGTGGGCTAAGCTTTGAAACAAGTGTTTGAGGGAACACTGTGGAAAACTAATTTCAACTCATTATTTACTGCCTACTCTTTTTTAATGGCAAGGTATGTTGCGAAATATAACTTCAATGATGCTGAGATGTTTACAAAACTTCGGACCGCAGGTGTCTACGCTGGGGAAGGCGCAATTGCCCTTTCCGGGGGGCTAACGCGTTCAACACCACACCAGGTGGCTCTTTCGTTTCGCCTCTCTCACAGCTAGTTCTATCGACCAGTTCCTCGTATCTCAACATCTTTCAGGTTGCAATTTATATTACAAATGTTTTTTCCCCAACTTTTTCTAGATTCATGCGAAAGCAGTGCTTTCCAGTCAATTGTACAATTTAGGGTAGAAGCAACATTGAAGATCTATGTAATAGCCTATAAAGAAATATTCTTCCTAATCCTAGCGACGTGTGGCGCAGTGGTTGGAAGCACCACTATGACACACACGTTAAATCCATAACCGCGCCCATGGCTCACCAAGCCCTCCATCCCTCCGTGGTCGACAAATTGTTACCAGACTTGTCTGGGAGGATAACAGTACTGGCTCGTTACATCGGTAGGCCACCGCGAGTCATTGTAAAGGCCAAATATGCATTCAGTCACCTCCAACGATACTTAATAAAGTCGAGTGAACGGCTCCTCACTAGGGATTGATCAACGCAGAGAGCTTTATTCTTTTTTTTATCCTTTATCCCTAACGACAGGTATTGTTATTATTATGCCCTATTCAAACAACTCCGCTGCGATCAGTAATGCGTAAGCAATGTATTTGTTATCACTGCAGTAATGGAAACTGAAAATCTAGAAAACAAATAATCGAGGAACAAGAACCTGTCGATAACCTGAAGTGCTATGACTACGTGGTGAAAGCGTTCGACTTGATTTGCATAGACGTAAACAATGTAGGACCATGTTGACGTTAGTATATGTAAAGAATGTAACTTATTGAATGGCAGTGGAGTCCAGCAATGCCCTTCTGGTCTTGGTATGTCGAATATGGAAAAGCTAGAATATTTGACGGATTGAAGAAGCAAATAAAGGTTGGAAAGCATCGTTTAACGTCCCTACTTAATACCTAACTGGCGGTGTAAACGGAGATCGAGATGATCGTACTCGTTTTACAGAACTTTAAGATTTTGAAATCTAATTATTCCTGAGTATAACATATAACGTTGTTACCCAGGTCGCAGAAGTCGTTGCGGAAAGAGTTATAATCAAAAGGAAGCAAGACCACTGCCTACTCTTAAGGCTCAGTGACTTCCTAGCTCAATGACCTGAAACGGAATTCTAAGAAAAAACCACGCTTAACCACCATTAGGCATCCTATTTTGTACAGAATTCGACGGAGCTCAAATACTCAGCCAAGCATATACACGAACCGGAACACCTAAGGGGATGAAAACTGAGAGATAACGAATTAAATAGAAGTCCAATCGCCCACCGAGAACATGAAGATGGGTCATCTAAGTTTATAATGATTGGCGAGCAGTTGAAAAATATTTAAAGCTAGCTGGTATTATACTGGTGCTTAGTATGGCGTTTAAAAACATTAATGTTGAGACAGGAGGGCGATCAACTGCCTAATCAAGTGGCTTTCAATTTATACAGATTTCTGTTTTCGACCTTTCCAGTGTGTGCAGTGTGTGCACCTAAGCGAAATTCTAATGCCCAAGACAACTTGGGAAACTTTGTGAGGAGTGCTGTGTAGAGCGGACAAACTGTCATAGTATACAAGCGGTCAGGAAACCATATTTCGTCACCAGCTCAGAATTAAGATCGTTCGTACACAGTTCTAACTACTGTTGTCTCTGGATGTACAACATTATAAGTAATCTATTGCTATAACTTGTTGTACACGATTGTTGTCGAATAGGATCTGTTGGTAGTAATTCCTGTAACGAAATAAAAGGAAAATTCTTGCATGAGTTTTATTCTCAGCTGATTAAGATGTTTGATGTCAAGTCACATTTGTTAGGTTGAACACATGAGGACGCAGTTGAACTAATACCATACTTCTGCAGTTGTGAATAGCTTTCCTCTTCCGATTTCAGTTCGACTACGCCCTGAAGTACCTCTACGTGCTCAACAATCTGTATGTGAAAGTTCGCGATTCGAAGAAGATCATCAATGCGATGCACACGAATTGTTCAACGACTGGCAAAAAAGTATCTACTGGTGTATAGATTCCAATCGTCCAAGCGTTTCATTTGTATAAATCTGAAAGTTGTGATTGTCCTCTAATATCAACGGTTAATCCCCATGATTGACTCTCTACTAACTTCGGCAGTGATCAAATATTTCTCGATATTATTGTTAAGCAAACACGAGGTGTTGAAGCAAGGTTTGTTATTAATTGTTAAAGTAACACTTCGTGCTTAAATTGCTCACCCTACACGAGGTTGATAAGCATGTTTATTTCGGTTAACGTTTCGACGTCTTCGTCTTCATCAGAGCCGGTGAACCGTGTCGGTGCTTCACAGTTGTTCTTTATCAACCTTATGTAAGCTCAACAATTTAAAAACATATTGATTATTTCACTACCGAGGTTAAATGATGGTAGGTTTAAAAAATTGTAACACCTCGTGTTTGCTCAACAAGAATATCGAGAAGTATTTGATCACTGACGAGGTCAACAGAAAGCGGGGAGTCTCAACTTTCAGATTTATTTAAGTGAAACGTTTAGACGACTAAATTGATACATCTATAGATATTTTTTGCCAATCGTTGAACGTCTTTCGCATCGCATTGATGATCTTCTTCGAATCGCAAACTGTTAATTCAACGATTTTCGCTGAACAACGACAGCCAAACAAGGAAGTCATTTATAATGTCTTTCCTATTTTCCTATCAGAAGGAGAAAGTTCGAAACATTCCGTACGAATTAGCAATCTAAAAAGACATGGAAGCGCTAACCGCCTAGAAGAACATCGCTGGAACGCGGGTGTTTCCTCCGTTATAGGCGAAATATGCTGTGTCATCTGCGAGAGCCGCAGCAAACAGAGATGGAGTGCATCGGACCATTATTCTGCTGTACCTATGAGCACTTACGGTTACTACTTGATGGCGGCGAGTTGACGGTCGACTACCTCCGACAATGTACGTAGTTCTGAGCGTAGTTCCAAGTGAGGTAACGAGGGCCGTGTCGAGTATTAGGAATGTCGAGCAGGACCATTGCAAGTTTCAATACTCATGTCAACAACGATGGAAAGCGACAACCAGGAAGTAAATGGTGGTGAATTATAAGTTGCTTTCAGACAGCAAGTTTCCCTGCATCATCCCGTTCTATGTGAGCGATACTGACAGTTTGTTGTTTTGTTGTTGGTTTATTTTTTTAACGAGTCAATGAGTCGTAGTGCACGAGAAAAACTTTACAAAACGGCCTGATCGACTTTGCCCATAGCGAGTGTGAAAAGTGCTTAAGAGGAAAGTGGGAGGGTGTCTTGTCTCTGTCTCCAGGGAACGGCAATTCTAAACTTTTTTCCGTCTTCATGCCCACATATCGCAGCAAACCAATTCCTCATTTGAGCATCTTCCTCAGCCAGGGTTTCCACCACTTTCTTCTGCTTCATAGAAGGCAAATATCTACTCTTTGTATGATTGCTGAGCAAACGCGAGGTGTTATTTTATTCTTTTTTTCAAGAACAAGCTGACTTTTTAGGCGAATTTCGCCTTTCTCAGAGCCTGGGAAGGTCAAGTTGACCATATCTAATTAACCAAACACCTCCATAGCAAAACAGAGAAAGTGCTATGCCAAGATTTCGTTTAAAATGACACTGCCCAATATCACGCGTGATTATGAGGCATTCGTCCCTGCGACTCATTTTCGGATCCTTGGAATCTTAAAAAAGATTGTAATCCAAATGGAATTGGAATTAAGACATTTTAGACGGTAGCCATTTTAAGGCAATGTGTGTTTCTCAACAATACCCTACTTACCGCGCCATTTGAGTACTCAAAGCTTCACTGATTTCCGTGTTCTTAAGAGGATGTCGATCGATTTTTTCTGTCTACGTGTGGAGGACGAAGTTAAGAAATTTCTTTCCAGAATAAAAACACAATTACAAACCAGGTGCTGCAGAAGATTATCTCACAACCTCCTTTTCGCAGAAAAAAATCCTCAGGGTTTTTTTGTATTACTCGCTTACCCGTGAATTTATTATAACTCGAGTTCTCTTGATCGAAATTATTCATAATATTTTCCGAAAATCTCAAAAAGTATCTCACTCGGAATCAGGTCGCAATCACATAACACTTTCTGATGTCGTTTAGAAGAACTGTTCCAAATTTGGACAACACTGAACAGAATTTTTTTGCACTTAGGCAGCCTATTTTTACACAGGAATAAGTCTCAACTTGCATTTGATAAGGCTTTTTTTCTACCACACCATGAAATCATCCCGTGAAGAAACGGGGAGAAAATTGTTCCAGGAGACCAAATTTTGTTGCAGCTTTTATATTAGGTACGCTGACTTCATGACTTCATCGTGACGTCACCACTTAATTCTTATGTATTTCTACCGCCTTTTATTATTTCTTTTTTAAAGAACGTTCTGGGCATTTGAGGAATCTCCTTCGAAAGATGTATTAGATCCGTCACAGATACTGAGGCTGCTACTCAACCAAAGTATTTTTCTTTGAAGCTATGAATGCTAAACAGCAAATAAATTTAATATTTCTCATATTCAGTCGTGATGCTGACGGAGAATTACGAAAAGGAAAACTCCTTACCGAGTCAGCAAAGTCGATGCCCTCAAAGGGGACTGTTTTCCACGAAATTTTTCCAAGCAACTGGTAGTTCTAAAAATATCTGACTTCCTTAATGTTAAGAATATGAGGCACCACGCGGCGCAGTTTTACACTCCATTAGCTTCGTTCCTTACTTTTTTTCATTAGAAGTAAAAAAAACTTTTTTCAATAGTAAAGCAGGGTTATGCAGAACAACTTCTAATTTGACATTTCCATTATGTAATAATTAAAAACAAATGTGGTTCACGATTTTAGCACCATTACTGAGAACCTCCGAAATTTGTCGGATAAAGCATGCAGCAAAGGCAAGCGTCAATAACCCAAAAAATCAGGCGCGAACGAACCCCCAAAGATGAGATAGGGAAAAAAACGGATTCTACTACATCCAGCCGAAGAGGGTCGCACGGATAGGTGCCGTTGAATACATTCACTTCCACTGGCTCGAACTTTTTTCTCGCCCAACCAAACTTTCATCCATCTCTATAGATTCTAATTCGCGGCAGCCTTGACTGGGAAAAGCTGCCTCCAATCCGCTAGTTCCCAAAAAGCCCATTTGGTGAAAACACAGAAACATCCTAGTAGTGCTGGACCAGGATTCCATGGATAGGCTACTCAACAATCATTCGACGGCAATTCGTCCATAAAGAAGACCTAAATTGTTCAAGCAGCAGCTGAAGTCACAGAAATCTGAATGCATTCTTGGGTGATGGATGAGAGAAAGAGGAATCGAGTGGAAATGCTGAGATCCGCAAAACATGTGGTGTCGGGTCGTGCAAATAAGTAAAAAATAGATTGAAAACTAGTATCGTGTTAGTTTAGTGGAAGTAACCTCCCAACGGTTTACCGTCTCGTCGAGGCTGGGAGGTGTTCCTGGGTGTCAGGCTGCGATGTACAACGGGGGGATTCATCCCTTAGTAGGGTCTCCCAAGCTGAGGAGTCCGGCTTTTCCATTAGGAAGCCCACCTTATGGTAAGCAAATACCAGGAATCACCACCGTCCTAGTATCAAACTACTCGCATGGTGACAAGTCTCCCTGTGATCCATAAGGGAGGGGACTGCCTGTGCTAGTGACGACCTGGGCAGACTTTAGCTACGCTGACCTCGAGACTACAGGAACTACAATGGCTTAACTAGCAAATCTACGAAAAGTAGAGATTATGCTGAAACCTGCGCTGCCAGTCAGGGTGGGCCATTCAAATATCAAGTATGAAGTATCAAGTGTCGTGTTTGTTTCGTGTATATGCCTGAAATTAGAACAGAATATGAAAATACTGGAACCTGACATATAGCAGTGTGGTTTGTACGAAAAATGTTGACGAAAGACTGCTCCGACTCCAAATTGGATCTACGACTCCACATTGTAAACATCCCTGCTGACATAGATTTCCTCCGAATTGGTCATAATCCCATAAAGCAATGAAGAAAAACAGTGGTGGCAATATCTTATACACCTTGTTAAAGCCATCAACTAGAAGAAGCTTCTTTCTCATAGGGTCCCTTTGTAGGGACTTTTTCCAACATTTTTTTTCATAGCGAGTTCTCAAGGGACCAATTGTGAGTCAAATGGATGACCATTCAATGCAGGACCAGAACACCAACTGACCCGTGTGTCCTAGGAATTTTGAAACCTTCAACATAAGTCATGAGTCTTATTTCCACTTTTTAAGACTTCTCTTAAAACTAACTTTCGAAATTTTTCCTTTTCTGTATCGGCTGGTTGCCTCCTCAATCGAGATTGAGAATATCCGTAATCAATAAAAGGTGATAAAAAAGGTTTAAGTTCTTTTTATCGAACTAAAATTATCAGTTTCGCTTTTCAATGGCCATGAAAGTCTTAGACATAATGAAAATAACAATGTTCGACCATTAATCCGAGCCATCCTATTTTGCCGATTTCCCCCACTTCGTCTCCTCAAACCTACTGTCGAGCTCTAGTAAGTGACTGATGATTTCGTTGTGTTCATTAAACTTTCTATAATCAGAAATCCATCAAAAACCGATGACTGTTTTGTCGTTTTTTTCAAGAAATTTAAGTTGGGAAAACAAATCAAATTCTTCTTTGTGCTAGCTGAGAGACACGCGAAACGAAGGACCCGCTATGGTGGTGAACGCGTCAGCCCCCCAGAAACGGTAATAGCGCGTTCGTTCCCATCTCAGCCACCTGTGGTCCGGAGTTTTGCTAATATCTCAGCTTCATCATTGTGCCCAAATACTTATTTGCTTAGATGCACACATGTCTCGTTTTCACATATCTTGTAAATCCTTGTATTTTCTCTACTGAATTACTTTCATCTGTAGAAGTCTTTGGGTTCGTGTGCACGTTCATCTTTACCTTCAAGACCTGTCATCTTTTTCTCCTTGCTGACATAGAATGTTGCTCGTGCTTGTGTATTCCTGGAATTTTGATTTGTTCGTGCCAGAGCATTCCTATGTCTCCACCTTAGATAGATATAGCTGCCTAATTGTTTTCACTGTCGCGCTGAAATATACAAAAGTTAGTTCGTCATTTGATCAGCGTTAGCAAGGTAGCAAAGAAATTTTACATCTTTATTTGGAACGCCGGATGAAATCAGAATAATGTTAGGTGCCGTGCTGGAAAACTGTAGCCCTAGGGTGGTAAACCCCTACTCAACCTTCAAGGGTAGGTCCTTGTATGTGAAATGTCGACGCACGAATATCTGGTTCGGACTGGCAGAAGCCGTTAGCTCAATATTTTCGCTACTCTAGCAGCTTAGCTTTGATGCGAAAATTATTTAGAGCTGCAGAATCGCAGAATTCCTCCGTTATAGAACTAATAATTTTGTACTTTTTGACGCAAATGTGGTGATTCGGTTGGCTCTTGTAACAATATACGAAATCCACAGTAAACTGGGATGTGTGTTTTTGATTCCAAGGTCCTAACTACATTGTAACAAAATTGTCCCTTTTTTTTCGAAGAAACTGAGGCTTTCATCGCTATAGGCTTTCAACCTGAACTTCATTTGAGCACTAGCTTGTAGAGAGAAAAAGTCTGTTATTATGATTGTCTATATTGTGCGGGCCCGGGTTTTGGTTTCAATTTGTCAATCGCGATGTCACAATAAGCCCGGTTTGGCTGGATCGGATCGAACTAGAGAACTATACTTGTATTGAATGGAATCATAAAACCACTACGCTTCACCTTTCTTAAGTGATACTTGTGGTCTAAAAAATTTCAGAATGAAAACTGAAACATAGATATTGGAAGTAATTATAAGCAAGGATTTTGAAAATAAAAATAAACTTCTAAAGTGTTATATATTACAGTAGCATTGTGAGGAAACTTCCACAACTTCTTCACACACATTAGACACCATAAGCAGCGCTAAAAAAAGTGGCGATCTCTTTTTTTGTTAGAGAAGAAGTGATGAAAAAGTATTTTCTCAACATAACATTTATTTTGCTTCTTATTTTGAGCATACAAGTCGAACAAGAAAAAAAACTTCGAACGGAAGCTCAGACACTCAAATGATATCGATTGTTATTCGGATATTTGGACTGTCATTCAGAAACTCAGTGCTATTCGCATAATCACACTATCGTTTTTAGATGTCCACAGACTATCGTCGAAGTCTCAGCGGTTTGGCGCAGTTGATATTGCCGGCTCTCATCGAATCCTCAAGTATGACGGATGTTCGTAGCCCATCCGATCACCAAGGATTGCTCGAAGGGGGCCCATAGGCAGATTATGCGCGCTGCTGTTGGACTGAAGGAAGTATGAACACTGCGCTATCGACTCAAAGTGAAACGATTTCCCTGCAAAATCTGAACGGTTACGTACAAAGAAAAAAATAAATAGGTGAAATATAACTTTAATGATGCTGAGACATTTGCAAAACTCCGGACCGCAGGTGTCTACGGTGGGGAACGAACGCGCTATTATCCTTTCTGGGGAGTAGCGCGCTCACCACCACACCATGCGGGTCCTTCGTTTCGCCTGTCTCTCAGCTAGTTCTATCGATCTTTTGCCATCAGCAATCACCCGTCAGCGGGATTGATCTGGGGGGCCCAAATCGGCAACGAACCCAGTTAGGCTGAGGCTGCAGTTATAATCGCAATTTTAACTTATTATTTTATTACAGGCGAAACGAAGGACCCGCATGGCGTGGTGGTGAGCGCGCTACTCCCCGGAAAGAACAATAGCGCGTTCGTTCCCCACCGTAGACACCTGCGGTCCGGTGTTTTGCAAATATCTCAGCATCATTAAAGTTCTATTTCGCAATACATACCCTGCCGCTAAAAAAAGAGTAGGCAGTAAATAATAAGTCAAAATTGTAAATAGGTGAAGTTAGTGCAAGAAAAATAAGTTGGTGGGAAAAAAATTATCTGCTATCATCTTTTTTGGAGCTCGCCGGCTTTTTCATATTGAAAGCATCCGCACTTTGATGTAGATGGGCGTCCAACTTCTATGGCTCCTCGTCAATAGACACTTGTGTAATTGGTTTTCTGAGGTCAAGTAGGATGACGCTCAGACAGTTGTCCAGCGACTAGTAAGAAGTCCATAGGAGGAAGGTATTACTCAACCTTATTAGAGCTCGCGCAGATAGAACTCATCAGTAAATGAGTACGAACTATTGCACCTATAAATTTCAAAGTTCGCGTTCCTGAGGGGGGGCCCGCAAGAACCAACATAACACAAAGGTTTCGTCCTGCATAACGAGTTCGCCAAACATGTCGGTCGTGGCGGTTGTGGGTCTTGGCCATAACCGTGACAATGGCGAGAGCACTGCAGCTGAACAACTACTATTAGTAGATAGCCAAATTGAGTATGTTCCTAAGTTGTTTTCGTGTTTTGTTTATGGTT